>JAJIBD010006786.1:0-38117 GCA_021461705.1 Cryptotis parvus | reverse complement strand
CTTAGAGGCCGGAAAACTTCAAACATCACAACTGCAGCTACTTTCACAGTGGGACTCACAGTTCTCCAGATCCCCTGCCAGCACAATATTTCAAACCCTGGCATATTTATCCAATAGACATTCCATCACATTTTATAGCAACAAAGTGTGTGGGCATGATGTGTAGTCTGGGGAACAGCGCTCTTCAGTAATTTCCTATACAGTGGGTCGGTGGCACAATGGATATTTGATTTCATTGACTTTTGTCTAACACCATTCATTCGCTTTTAGAGAAGTAGCTCCAACAAGCAATGTAGAATATGTTATTCAGTATATGAATAGGAAAAGCTCAAATAGACATTAAGATAAATGTGAAATAAGTGTTGTCCTGTGGGTTGTAGCAGCAGTGTGTCTGGGATTGTCAATGGAAAACCACTGTGTTCTGGAAACCCAGAAAAGTGAATCCAAGAACAGAAATTGACCAGACTCCCCCACAACAACCTGGGAAAAAAAGCCATGACTTTATCAATACCTTATATGCTGTAATTGTCAACATAATTGATGCCTAAGTGAGACATTGGTCAGGGGATGGGGATTGGGGAGATGAGGGTTTTAGTGATGGTGGCACTGGTGGTGGGATTGGTAATGAACATGAATCTTTTGAACAACTGTCACTCTGATCACTTGATCACTTGAACCCGTTATTCATTGATTTGCTTGAGCGGGCACCTAGTAAATCATGGTGTTTAAAAAAATCATCATTTAAAAAGAAAAATAAATAAACAGTAAATAAATGATAAACACCCCGGATACCCTCATGGCAGGGCATGCTGAAGCTTAGGGGACATGAGTCAGACATGGAAGTGCCCTCTCTGACAAAGTGTGGCTACAGGATGGGTAACCCACCGTCTATTGTGACACAGGTCCACCCCAACCTTTAGTGAAGATGGTCACACACTGTCCCCATGGTACCAGAGACTTTTCACGCCTCAGATGGAGCGAAACATAGCATAACCTCAGGTTTCCTTGTGTCTGTGAGGATCCACCTTTCTTTCAGGCTCTGAGGCTGGGGTCCCACCCACTGCATAGTTCACCTTGCAGAACAAGGCTGCACGTGGCCCCATGAGCAGGAGGCAAATGTCCCCATGTGTCCCACCAAGATGCGGATCCTGAGGGAGCAAAAGGAATGGAGGGTTCTCGGGTGCAAACAGCTGCTCCTTCCGGTACCAGATGGAACCAGGATAAAGCTCCCTCGGTGCTGGGACTTAACTCAGGGGTTAAGTGAGTGTGCAGAGCAACAGGTAGGGGAAGTAGATTCAGGGCTTTGAGGGTAAGTTTTGCTCCTCTGAATTTTAAGTTTCTGAAGAAGGGTTCTGAGAGCACCTCTGTTGATTGTTGGCCAACTTGGCCTGTGGTTTACTGTGAGGGCTTGAGATAATGGTTCCCTTGGGCTTCAGGCAGGGAGAACCTGGACTATCATGGACAATACCTAGCAACCATAGTACAGGGGCTACTTGTGGATGGAAGGAGGGTCAGCATCACACAAGACCTACACTGGACACATGTATATCACTCAGGCCCTTTTTAAAAACATCGCCCTTCCCATCACCAGGTAGGATAGTCCCTTCTTGTTCCTCTCTTCAGAAGCCTGATAGGACATGCTGATCAGAGTCCACATGATTCATGATTAATGTTTCTGGTGATTAGGCTAGAAATACCAATACCCTTATGGTTCCTATCCAATTCTTAAAATTAAAAAATAAATCTCCCCACTTCTTTTCCATAGCCATGCTGAGGCTGAGCACCCAAAAGTCACTTGGGGAATGACTAGGAATGGCTGTGAAGTTTAGTTTTTAAATGGGAATTATTTGATTTTAAGTTAATATTGATGTTACTATATTTTACAGTTTGCAATCTTATGTTCATGCTATGATATTTAAAGTTTTATTTCTTAACAAATTTGTTCATGATAATTTGTTACATACATTCAATATTCCAACCCCATCCTGCCACATTGCATATTCCCAACACTATCATTTCCAATTTTCCCACCACCTCTTAAGCCTGCCCCTATAGCTGACCCTAAATAATTGCTTTCTATATTTGTTATAAAAAATAATTGCTTATAAATGGTCATGAAGTATTTCCTTTAGGAGAAAGTTAGTGAAGATTGTTCATTCATACCATGGAGTCACTAAGCCCTTGTATAAGAAATTACTAATATGTTGCTATAGGATAGTCAGTGTGTGTTTATAGTTTGTTATTGGTTGCCTTCTATCTCACTTCCCATTAAATATGGTGTGGTATTCTATCCCATTATGTAGTTTGAGATGTTATATGTCCAAGAATCGATTGTATGCTCCAGAAATTCCGTAATTGTTTTTATGGGATGAAAAAGGTTTAGTTAAGTTGTTAACTTGGTGGTGGCTTAGTCGCATAAGCATGACTTCAGGCCTTCCGGAGAACAGAGAGATGAGGGAGGTAGTCCATTTCCACTCTGTGAAAGCATAGAGATTTCAGTCACAAAAATACCTGGAGTTTTTCAACATTCATTTCTGGATGGGGCTCATCTGAGCAGTAGGCTGTGAAGTTTGAATTTGAGTTTGTGATGCTTGTATTCCCACAACTGTACTTTTGGAGATTGCACCTTTGAGTTGAGTTGGGCTTTGCCCATTATGACTAATAGGGATATCCAGAAATCCCTAAGGGCACTGGGAAATGCAGGCAGCGTATTGCCAAATACAAAGCACAGAGCTGCAACATAGGTCCAGGATCAAACTAATAGATTCACAAAGGCTCACTAGTGCGTAGCAGCCAAATGATGTCAAACAAACTGTTAGATATCTATGTTATTATTGTTGTTGTTGTTTTTACTATTATTTTACTTGTGGGTACACAGCCTGAAATTCTCTAAAGTTATTCCTGGATGTGTTCAGGGATCACTCCTGGCAGTACTCCTGGAACCAGAAGGAGATTCAGGGATAAAACTGGGATCAGTGGAGGTAAAGAAGCTCTGACCCACTATAATATCATGCTTGAGCTTACCATGCCTTAATCAAGAAAATGTGGACACTGGATCCTCAAATTTTTGGTGAATAATCTGGCCAGTGCAGAGCCAATGTCCCTGTTACGTAGACTGTAGATGATGGGGTTCAGGAATGGGGTACCATGATATAGAACACAGCAGTCAGCAAATTCGAAAGGGAAGGTTTATCTGAGATTGGACCATACACAGCCATGAGCCCAGAAACTAGAAACAGGAGGATAATGAGCAGCTGGTGGTGCAGGTGGACAGGGCTTTGTGGCGGACCTCTGCTGACCGCATCTTCAGCACTGCAGAGAATATTTTCATGTAGGACAGGACCAAGGATGTGATGCAACCTATGACGATGAGCGAAGCTGACAGCAACAAAGACAAACTCACAGAGTTGGACCTCAGGGAGAAGATATCCTCATAACTTGAGGAACATCACAGAAATATTGGTGGATGATGTTGGACTTTGTGAAGGGCAGCCGGAACAGGTTCCCTGTGGATGCTGGAATAAAACCAGCCCTGTGGCCCAGGAGCCTCCTGCAGCCTGTGTACACATCTGGGGGTGACTGTCAGCCCATAGTGCAGAGGGGACAGATGGCAACGTAACGGTCATAGGACATCACCACCAGGAATGCCAGATCTGCAGTAACAAACACAATCTGTAGGGAAGATCTGGGCAGCAATTCAGTGAGGGAGATGGACGAGCTGTCCTTCAGAGAGTTGATGATCATTTTGGGGACAGTGACAGAGATGCTGCAGAGGTCAATGAAGGACAGGTTGGTGATGAAGAAGTACATGGGGGCATGCAGGCGGTGGTCGCTGACAATGGCGCTGATGGTCAGCAGGTTCCCAGCCAGAGCCCCCAGGTAGACCCCCTAGGAACAGCGCTCTGCAGGAGCTGCAGTTGGCGGAGGCGGAGATGTCCATGAGCAGGAACTCGGTGAAGGCCGTGAGGTTTTCCATGACTGCTGAGGGGCCACGGGCACCTGGAAGGAGGCAGGAGTGAGGGCAGGGGCATGAGAGGGACAGTCCACAACTTAGAAGGTTGTTACATCCTGCTTCCCGGAGCATTTACACATGAATACACAGGGCTTTCATGCTTTTGGGGGTGTCTCCATGCTGGTGGGTCGGCATTTCATTTTAGAGACTGCCAAGCAAAGATTAAGGAAGTCGGAGCACCCTAAGATTCTGCAGTGAGGGCCCTGCAACCTCTGTACTTTTCTCCTCCTCCTTCCACTGGACAGCACCCTGACTCAGTTCCTCTGCCTCCATATCCATGCCCCAACATTGATGTTCCTGCATCCCACAGCCCCAAGTTTGGGAATTTCTAAAATGACTTCATCTAGTACAAGGATCCTAATTACAGTGCATTTACTCTGTTATATCAGGTGCTCCAAAGAGTAAAGAAAAGCTATTTATCTTCATATTTCTTTTGCTAGTTAATTTTATTCAGGTAAATAATTATCTTAGGGAAACCAGTATTCACTGTGTGTACATTTTGTAAACCATCTGTTAATTGTTGTGTGTATTATTGTATTATTATTCCCACATCATTGAGGTAAAATGTAATTAGTCACTGTCCTTGGTGTGGTGTGTGTGTATGTGTATATGTGTGTGTGGTAGCTATGTTTATCATGGTAGCCATACTTGGTATATTATACGTTAATTGCTAAGAACACCTTTCGTTCATTGTACTCCTTAACCATGTTTGCAATCACAATTTACATTATTTGCTAACTGTTCTGAAGTGAAATCTTGGATAACAAGTTGGTGACAACAGTCAGTGAGTGGACATCATGTCTGAGGTCACAGGGCATGGGAAAGAGCAGGTCTCCAACTGCCCTCACTATGGAGACCGGCACACACTGGTAAGGACAGTTCCTTCTGGACTCAGCCCTTTGGGTTGCCTGTGGGTCTCTGGGAGCTGCCTCACCTGAAAAGGAGCTTGTGAAGGTGACTCTAGTCTGTGTGTGCCCCCCTATTCTCAGACACCAGACCAGGAGGTTGTCCGCCTATTACTGGGGACTCAGGGCAGGGAGATCATGGGCTAGGACACTCAGCAGAGTCTTTCCCAGCTGGCTGATGCGAGCATGTTGGTGGAAACAGATCCAAAGTACACAGACCTGCAGCTCCCACAGTGCTGTAGGAGACCCTGCACTTACCACGCTTTCCTGTCCTGGAGATGCACACAGACACCATGTGTCCTCTAAGGCCCAGCTCAGGGTTTGGTGATCTCTATGCCCCACAGAGATCGAGGGAGGGCAGTTTCCTGTCACTGTAGCTGCCACCTCTGCATCGAATGTGACCGATGTTTGACACCATGGGTGATGGAGCCGCTGAAATCAAGAGCAGTAGCAGTGTTAGATGAGTTGTTTCTGAGCAAACGTTGAAACAGGACCAGATTCTGTGACCCAGATTTGCTAGAGTGAGAGAAGTGGGGCCCCCACAGGTGACAAGAATGCAGACACCTGAGCTGATCCTGCTGCTGTCTCTGCTCTCAGTTCAGTTGCAGCTGGTGTGTGAGGGACTTGCTGAGGCTGTGTACCATAACCTCTACCCTCCTTCTATCAGCCTGGTGTCTTGGGAGGCAATGCCTGGTCAGCCTCAAGTCTGGACCCACCTCAGGAGACACTCTCTGCTGTGCCTAGGGAATATGGGGTATGGCAGAATCATTTCCTCAGCAGAGCAATTACTAATGGTTTCTGAGACACCTGGCGCCATTAAAGTAAGTTTCTAAAGTGTTGGAGGTTAGTATGCTTGCATATACAGTATAATCAATAACGTACCATTTTTTTAAAAATTTTTTTTTATTTTTTCAATTACAAAGATATACAATTAAAAAGTTCATATTTGGGTTTTGGTCATACAGTGTTGCAGCACCCATCCCGCCACCAGTGCCCATCTCCCACCACCAACGTCCCCCGGTTCCCCCCCCTCCCCCAGCCCTCCTCCATGGCAGGTTCTTTATTTCTTTCCATTTCTCTCTCTTTCTCTTTTCCTTCCCTTCCAGACTATGGATTACAGAACATACATTAAAGGGTTGTCATGTGTATCCTTTTGCCTCTATTTAATGCTCAGTTCTAGGTTGGCATTAGTACCCTCGACAATTGTTAGCACACTGTTCCATTTTCTGTCTTACCTAGCCTCTGACTCCCACACGTTTGTGATAATTTTCACCTTTGACAAGACCTCCTGATATATGTTTCACTTGACCTTGGATATTGGTATCATAATATGTACATATATATTTATGTTATACAGATAAATGCAGTCATTCTATATCTGTCTCTCTCCTTCTGGCTAATTTCGCTCAACATAATCTTCTCCATGTCCATCCATTTGTAGGCAAATTTTATAACTTCATTTTTCCTAACAGCTGCATAGTATTCCATTGTGTAGATGTATCAAAGCTTCTTTATCCAGTCATCGATTTTCCAGCACTCTGGTTGCTTCCAGATTCTGGCTATTGTGAATAATGCTGCTATGAACATAAAAGTAGGGATGGTGTTTCCGCTGCGTATTTTTGGCTTCCCAGAGTAGATTCCCAGGAGTGGTATGGCTGGGTCAAATGGGAGTTCAATTTCTAGTCTTTGGAGGAATGTCCATATTGTTTTCCAGAAAGGCTGTACCAGCCGGCATTCCCACCAACAATGGATGAGTGTTCCTTTTCCCCACACCCACGCCAGCACTTGTTGTTCTTGTTCTTTTGAATATGTGCCAGTCTCTGTGGTGTAAAGTGGTATCTCATTGTTGTTTTGATTTGCATCTCTCTGATGATTAGTGATGATGAGCATTTTTTCATATGTTTTTTGGCCATTCGAATTTCTTCCTTGCTGAAGTTTCTGTTCATTTCTTCTCCCCATTTTTTTGATGGGGTTGTTTGTTTTCTTCTTGTAAAGTTCTACCAGTGCCTGATATATCCTGGATATTAACCCCTTATCAGATGGGTATTGGGTGAATATTCTTTCCCATTCTGTGGACTGCTTTTGTATCTTAGTCACTGTTTCTTTTGAGGTGCAGAAGCTTTTAGTTTCATGTAGTCCCATATGTTTATCTTTTGTTCTAGTTGCTTTGTTAGTGATGTTTCATCTTTGAAGATGCCTTTAGCTTCAATGTCATGGGAGGGTTTTTCCTATATTTTCTTCTATGTACTTTATGGATTCAAGTCTGATATTGAGATCTTTAATCCACTTTGATCTGATTTTTGTGCATGGTGTTAGACACAGGTCCAAATTCATTTTTTTACATGTTGCTGCCCAGTTTTCCCAACACCACTTATTGAAGAGGCTTTCCTTACTCCATTTTAGACCCGCTGCACCTTTATCAAAGATTAAATGATCATGTGTTTGAGGTTGAGTGTCAGGATACTCAATTCTATTCCATAGGTCTACAGGTCTGTTTTTTTATTCCAATACCATGCTGTTTTAATTACTACTGCCGTAGTACAGTTTGAAGTTGGGTAAGGTGATGCCTCCCATCTTCTTTTTCCCGAGGATTGCTTTAGCTATCCTTGGGGAATAACGTACCATTTTACCTTGTAATAATTGGACTATTCTTCTTACTGCAAATACATTTTGATCCATTTTTCTGAAATATTGATGTAGTACAACATCACATTAGATTAAAAATTTACTAAATTTTTTTTATTTGCTTACTTCCATAATGCTCAGGGTTATTCCTGGCAGTGTTGGCGATCAAACCCACGTTGGTTCTGAACAAGGCAAGTGCCCCACCCTCTGTACTATCTCTCTGTTCTGATAAAAATATTTTTGAAGCACCTGTATGTTATCAGCTACCATTTTAAACAATCAGGGACATTTTAGAAGGAATATGGGAGGCAGTGGGAGAAGAAAGAGGCAACAGTGCAACCCTGACCTTCAAGTGTCAGAGAAGGTTCCAGGGACAAGGCTGGTCCCTCCCTAGACATCAGCTCTCCTGTCCTGGGTCCTGGGCTGCAGGAAGCTGGGTGAAATGAGGCATCAGTAAACGGGGGTTTTGAAGGTGCCACTACTGAGACAAAGGGCAGGGACAGCTCTCAAGGAGACTCAGCTCAGCTCCTGTGAGCATGTAAGACAGTCCATGGTTGGTGGCCAAGGGATCAAGAATGGCCTTTTCTTCAGCTCCTGAGGGTATGCTCTGAGGGCAGAGGGGCCTCAGCAAAGAGGGAGCTGGGTTTGCACCCAGCAGGAGAGTGAGGGATGTGCTTCAGCCAGGAGCCTGGCTCTCACTGTATTTGCTCTCTGTTTGTTGATTTTCTATGGGCACTAATGCCTCGGAATGTCAGGAGAGCGAGCAAGAATACTGTTTGCTATATCAGACATTAAGCCAGGATATCACAAATTTGTGAGATGTTTCTGTAGTATGACAAGTGTTATTATTCTTATTCCAAAGTGGAAATGCTAATTTATTTATTTATTTTTTAAATTGCATCAGATTAAGATACACAGTTACAAAGTTGTTCATGATTAGGTTCAGTTATACAATGTTCATCACCTGTCCCTTCACCAGTGTACATTTCCCATACCAATGTCTTAAGTTCTCCCTACCCCCCCCATTTGCCTCTATGGCAGGCACTTTCCTTCTCTTTATTCTTTTTCTTCTTCTCTCTTCTTTTTCCCTTCTTCTGCTTGGCACCAAGGAGGAGAACCCATGGTCTGATATGACGTGGGTCTACCCTGATACTCAGTGATGGGAATAATCATCACACAATGTCCCCTTTGGTGCTTGTTTGTCTGTCTGTCTGTATGTTCTGAACAACGATTATTTTGAGTTTTGCTTTTAATTATTTTTGTTATTTTTGGCAACAACTAATGCTACTATGGCCTAGCTTCTAACTCCCTCTCAGGGATCAGTCATAGTGGGACACTATAAAAAACCAGAGCTGACTCATGCAATGAGTGGAAAGAATAGCCACATCTACAACACCAGAAGGGCGTACATGACCAGGCACACTGATAATCTTATGGGCCCTGGGGTCACCTACTTGGGGATCCCCATTTGCAACCATGTGGCACCAATGAGGAGAACACATTGTCTGATGTGACACGGGTCTACCCTGATACTCAGTGATTGAAACGATCATCACACAATGTCCCTCGCGTGCTTGTGACTGATAGTGCCTCAGTGACCACTAGAGCCAGTAATAAAGCTGGAGAGAAGATAGGGTAACCTCAACTCTGCCACTTCCATGAAGGTTGCACATATACATTTCTTACAGGGCCTCAGAACCCCATGCCCCCAGCTACACAGAGCTCCCCTGCAGAGACAAGGTTGCAGGCAGTTCCCATGTGCAGGAGGCAAATTGTCCTCATGTGTCTGGCTGAGACTTGGGGCCCTAAGGCCTGATGCAGAATGGACAAAGAGTTCTTAGAACACAAGCAAAGACTTCATCCAGGGTCAGCTGGGAATAGGATGAGGCTCCATCACTGCTGAGACTCTCAGCTCACATCCAGTTCCTGGGTGAAGTGAGTCCCCAGGGGTGCAGATCTTAGGAAATGCTTTCAGGCCTTGGTTGAGGGTCAATGCCCATTGTATCCTGTTCCTGAACAAGTGACCTTGGCAAGCTGGGCCTGTGTCTAAAGCAAGGGCTCGAGGACATGGTGGTACTCGGGCTTCAGGCCAGGAGGTCCTGGAATATGCATAACAGAACTAGGGCTTGCTCCAGGGAGGGAAGGTGAGTCAGTGGCACAAAAACCCACACTGCAATGCAAGTACGCCACTGGCCTCAGTGAAAATCTCTCCCCTCTGTCTGGTGTTGGGATGCTGAGACTGAGAGACCAGATCTCTCTGGGTCTTGGTTTAGGTTGTGGTGTTCACTGTGAATCTGTGTTTGCACCTGTAAGTTGAGCCGGTCCTCAGCTCCCTGACACCGAGGGGTATCCAGGAATTCCTGAGGGCACTGGGAAATGCAGACAGTGGCTCTGCCAAAGAGCAGAGCTATAGTGTAGGTCCAGGATCAAGCTTAAGCCTTACATTTGCCACTCATGAATCAACAGCCCAAACTCATCAAACAATCTGTGAGCACTTCTTTCTTGCTGTGTTTTCTGGCTTTGAGTACAGGGAGCAACTGTGGCAGTGTTCTGGGAACCATATGTGGAACCAGGGTTCAAACCGGGGTTGGGGGTGGGAAGCAAGACCTCTGTTGCACTATCATGCCTGATTTACATGTCCTTTTTTAAATTTACATGTCCTTTTGTATCCTTTATTTTTAAATTTTCATTTTTTCCTTTTTTAAGTCACACCAGGAAATGCTAAGGGGTTACTCCTGGGTCTGCATTCAGGGAATTACTCTGGCAGTGCCAAGGGAACCTTATGGAACAGTAGAAATCAATCCAGGAACTGCTGTGTACAAGGCAAACAACATACCTGATGTACTTTTGCTCTGTCCCCAAAATCCAACCGTGTCTTAATCAAAAAAATGCGGACACTGGATCTTAAAGTTTTTGCTGAATAACCTGGTTAAGGCAGAGTCAATGTCCCGGTTCCGTAGGCTGTAGATGATGGGGTTCAGGAATGGGGGTACCATGATGTAGAACAAAGCAGTTAGCAGATTGGAAAGAGAAGGTTTATCTGCAATAGGACTGAAGACAGCCATGAGTCCAGAAACCACAAACAGGATTAGGATTAGCAGTTGTGGGGTGCAGGTGGCCAGGGCCTTGTTGCGAGCCTCCACTGACCGCATCTTCAGCACTGCAGAGAATATGTTCACATAGGACAGGACCAAGGATGTGAAACAACCCATGCAAATACCAGCACTGACAGCAAGGATGACAAACTCACAGAACTGGATCTCGGGTGAAGATATCCTTATGACTTGAGGGACATCACAGAAATATTGGTGGATAACATTGGACTTTGTGACGGGCAGCCGGAATAGGTTCCCAGTGTGAATGCTGGAATAGACCAGCCCTGAGACCCAGGAGCCCCCTGCTGCCTGTGTGCACATCTGGGGGTGACTATCAGGCCATAGTGCAGTGGGTAACAAATGGCCACATAGCGGTCATAGGACATCACCACCAGAAATGCTAGCTCTGAAGATAAAAATACAGCCTGTAGGTAGATCTGGGTGGCACATTCAGTGAGGGAGATGGTCGAGCTGCCTGTCAGGGAGTTGATGATCATTTTGGGGACAGTGACAGAGATGCAGCAGAGGTCAATGAAGGACAGGTTGGTGATGAAGAAGTACATGGGTGCGTGCAGCCGGGGTCACTGATGATGGCGCTGATGGTCAGGCAGGTTTCCCCGCCAGGGCCCCAGATAGACCCCCAGGAACAGCACCCCCTGCAGGAGCTGCAGCTGGCGGGAGCCGGAGATATCCATGAGCAGGAACTCGGTGAAGGTCGTGAAGTTGTCCATGAGAGTTGAGGGGTTGCGGGTACCTGAGAGCAGGCGGGAGTGAGGACAGAGGCAGGAGGGGGCAGCCTCTATCAGGGGGGATGTTGCTCCTTGTCTCCAGAGCCTGCACACATGGATGCACAGCGGATTCTCTACTTTTAGGGTATCTCCATACTGCTGGGTCAGACACTGGGGAGCAGAGACTTAAGGGGGATGTAGGACCCCAACAGTCTGTGGAGAATAGCCTTTTTTATTTGTCCCTACCCCTTCTTTTTTGGGCCTTACCCCTGCCTCAGTTCTTCTGGCCAACATCTTGGTGGACAGTCCCTCCTGGGCTCAGCCCCTCGGGGTGCTTGTGGCTCTCTGGGTGCTGACTTACCTGCAGGGGTCCTAGTGAAGGTGACTCTGGCATTAGTGTAACCATTTTTCCCAGAGGCCATAGAAAGAGGTGGCCTGGCCTGTTCCTGGGGATATAGCGTAGGGCAGTCACGGAAAGAGACACTCAGCAGAGTCTCTGTGACCATGGGCTGCTATGGGCGTGTTGGTAAGAAACACTCCCAGAGAGCACAGACCCACTTCTCCTGCAGTGTCAGAGACGCTTCACTCACCATGTGGCCTATCCTGGGGAGATACGCAGACATCATGTTTTTAAAGAGCAAGGCTCAGGGATGGGTCATCTTGCTCAGGCAGCATTCCATGGAGGGCAGTTTCTGTCATTGTAGCTGCTACCACAAATCAGAGAGGGACTGCTGGGCGCTGATGCCATAGCAGATAGAGCAGCTGAAAGCAAGAATTGAAGCAGCATCAGGAGAGAGGTTCGAGCACAAGTTGCAGCAGGACCAAGTTCTGTGACCTTGGTACAGCGAGAGATAGGAACTTCCTCAGGCAGCCAGAGTACTTAGCTCAGGGCTGTACATGCTGCTGTTTCAGCTAAGAGCCCTCCTGTTTGGCTTGTGAGGGTGGCTGAGGCTGGGTGTCAGCACCTCTGCCCCTCCCTTATCATCCTGGTTTCTCAGTAGACACCTCCAGGTCAGCATCTGGGTTAGGGTCCCCCCTCCCGAGACTCTCCTGCTGTGCCTAGGGAATCCAGGCAAGGTGGAATCATTTCCTCAGCAGAGCAATTACCAACAGTTTCTGAAACACCTGATGCCATTAGAGTAGGTTTTCAAAGTGCTGGAGTTTAATACACTTTCGTGTACACATTATAATTAATAATGAACTATTTTACATTGGGCTGTATCATCTATTCCAACTCAATAGAATTTTTCATTCATATTTCTAAAATAATAGCATACTATAGAGCTTGCAAGATTGAAACTATACCAATAAAAATTTTATATGGCCACACTCAGTGATGCTCTGGGGCTATTCCTGGCAATGCTGGGATAAAACCCATGTAGGCTATGAATAAGACAAGCTCCCTACATTTGTACTATCTCTTTGGTATGATGAAATAGCGTTTTTAAAAAAGCACATGTATGTTATCAGCTATGTTTTAAACAAGTAGAGACATTTTAGAGGGAATGTGGGAGGTAGAGGGAAAAGAAACATGCAGACAGCAGGGCGTGATCTTTAAGTGCCAGAGAAGTGTTCCAGGGACAAAGTTGGCTCCTCCCTAGAAATCCACTGTCTGAATAAGTGTCTTGGGTTGAAAAAAGCAGGATTAAAGGAGACATTAGTTAATGGGGTGTTGGAGGTGCCACCTCTGAGTCTGAGAGACACAGGGCAGGGTCAGTTGCAGGAAGATTCAACTCAGTTCCTGTCCCCAGAGGGACCATCTATGGTGATTGGCCACAGTCTCAAGAATCGCCTCTTCCCTAAGCTCCTGAGGGTGTGCTCAGAGGGCAGCAGGGCCTCAGCAAGTGAGGGAGCTGGGCCTGTGCCCAGCAGGAGAGTGAGGATGCGCTAAAGCCAGGAGCCTGGCTCTCACTAGTGTTTGCTCTCTGCTTGTTGATTTCCTGTGGGCACTGACGCCTCTGGAGTGTCAGAGAGAAAATACTGTATGCTATTTCCAGGTGTTTACATCAGAAAAAGACAAATTTGTGAGATGCTCCTATAGCATGACTTTTGAGAAAGGCTAGAATCCCTGACAGTATCAGAAAACAAGTTCCCTTTTTATCTCAAGGGTCAGAGAGAGAGGCGACAAGGCTTTTACTTATCACCAAAAATAAAACAAACTACTTCTCTAATCCAAGGCAGTGGGATTTCCCAGACCTATAGCTTCTGGCCAGCCCTTCCACCATGTGCTCAGGCTGAGATCTTCTACTATGATGGCAACCTATCTTCTTCTTCCCAGCACCTTTTATCCCTCAAAACCTGCCAAAGGCCAGGAGACCAAAAAAACTTCCTCCCTCCCTGCTAGGCCTGAGTCATCAAAGATTCAAAAACCTAGCTTCTAGGTGCAGATGCTTGCTCTGCCACACCTTTGGTTCAGCTCCATACATATGCTAATGCCATGGTATGACACTTATGCAAAGCATTTGTAGGTAGGGGATAGGGAGAAAGTACTTAACAAAAGCATCTCAGACTATAATACATGAGGAAATAACATTATAATTTTAGACCATGGAATTTCATGCAGTTAGATGTTTCTCTCCAAATACCCACAAGGTCCGTATCCATATAACTTTGCTCCAGGGTAATCTTAAAGTGCTCTGTTCACTGTTTATTGAGTCTTATCAGCTTGTCTTTTGAACAGCTCAGTATGGCCTCTCCTATGATCTTTACAGAGCTGTTTCTAAGATGGGGTTCCTGATGTAGCCAGGCTTTTCCTGTTATAATTCAATCCTGCAAAGAGGACCCATGGGGACAAGATGAGAATGCCCATACTAGCTGGCATAGAAATCATCAATTGTCTTGTATCACTTATCTTCCCGTTGTTCATCGGTTTGCTCGAGCAGTCAGCAGTAACATCTCCACTAGTCCCTGTCATGTGTAGAGGGCCTCTGCTCACTCCAGGAACATGAAGAGCCTCAAACCATTCCTTCAGGTCATGGGAATGAGATCACTTGTCACTTGAATCCCATTATTCATCGATTTGCTCGAGCGGGTGCCAGTAACATTTCCATTTGCCCTATCACATGCCAATGTAGCCCAATGGCATCTGGTTGCTTCAGGAATATGAAGAGCCTCAAACTGTTCCTTCAGGGTCTTGACGAAGAAGTCTGACCAACCTTGTAGGTAGGCGGCCACTTGATCTTTTGACATCCAGTGGGATCCAGTCTGTAATGGCTCTAGTCCAGCGGTCATCTCCAAATCGCATTACATGTCCATCCCATCTGATTTTCGATTCCTTGGCAAATGAGACAGCATCCCTGATTCTGGAATAGTGAGAGAGGTCAGAACTCCGGATTCCTTCTCTCACTTGAGTGAGGCATGATATTCCAAGCATAGCTCTTTCGATTCCTCTCTGGGAGATCCGAATAGCATTCTCATCCTGCTTTAATAGGGCCCAGATCTCTGAGGTATATGTTAATGCAGGGAGAATGGTGGAGTCGAAGAGATGTGCCCGGAGCTGGAGGTTCTTTGTCCTTTTTAGCTATTTCTTTGATGCTTTTGAAGGCATTCCCATGCCACTCTCTTCCTCCTATGCAGCTCAGGTTTTGAGGTCGTTCATCATGTTGACTTCTCGATCTAGGTACACATAACTGCTGCATTCAGAGATGTTGGTTCCATTGAGAGTGAATGGGGCCTCTGGAACTAGTTCACTTTTCATGAACATAGTTTTGCTGTGATTCAGCTGTAGAGCTATCTTTCCACATTCTTGGTCGAAGTTAGCCAGCATTTGTGCCATTTGGCTAATGTTTGGTGTTATTAGAACGATGTCATCAGCGAAGCGGAGGTGGTGTAGTTGCCAACCATCTATCTTCACTCCCATTCCTTCCCATTCTAATTGTCGCATGATGTTCTCGAGGGTGGCGCTGAAGAGTTTTGGTGAAATGGTATCACCCTTCCGAACCCCTCTTTTGACATCAATGATCACTTCCTTGTAGAATGATGAGATCCTGGTAGTGAATCCATAATACAGCTCACGAAGGATCTTGATGTATTGGGTTTGAATGCCCTGTTTGGCTAGGGCTTCGATTACTGCTTCAGTCTCCACAGAATCAAAGGCTTTCTTTAAATCAATGAACGTGAGACAGAGAGGCATCTTGAACTCCCTACAAACCTCAATGAGCTTGGTTACTGTGTGGATATGGTTGATTGTGCTGAATCCTTTTGGAAGCCAGCTTGCTCGCATGGTTTGTCCTTCATCTAGTGTTCTGCCAATTCTGTTCAGGATGACTCGAGTAAACAGCTTGTAGATGATGGAAAACAGGCAGATGGGACGATAGTTGCCAACGTCGTGAATGTCTCCCTTCTTGAACAGTAGAACTGTCCTGCTGGTTTTCCAGTAGGAGGGCACCTTGCATTCAGACAGATAGTATGTGAAGAGCCGAGCCAGTGTATTGATGAGTACTGACGGCAGATTCTTCAGGTGTTCGGGTCTGACTTTGTCTGGGCCTGGTGATGTTCCCTTCATTACCGACTTAAATGGCATGTTGGATTTCAGAAGGGAATGAGATATATTCTAGTTACTGTATTTTTTGGCATATTAAATATGACATGGGTAGCTTGCCAGTCTCTGCTATGTGGGGACTCTTAGTTTTTGCATTTATTGATCCACCACAACGAGATAGCTGGTAGCAGCTCCATCTGTGTCTGTGAAATAGGCTTCTTTCTGGTGGGGTTCTAACGAGATGGGCTTGAAATTGGCTTCTCTTTCGGGTGGAGTTCTGACCAGCTGTGGCATCCAGACATTGAAAATGACTGTCATCATGTTGAGCGGGTTCCTCTGGCTTCTTTCAATGCTCTATTGAGGTTGAGGGCCCGGGTCCAAACCCTCCCTTCTGCCTAGAAGGGAGGGTTCCATGATCAGCCTCATGATCAGCCGAGCACGGGGAGAGCCCATAGAAATCATAGTAGAAATTAATGTTATGCCAAGAGTTATTAGAATCAAAATATTTTCTAATTCTGCCCCCAATCTCCTATTTTGATTTGCACAGAGGGACCTGATAAACATGAGGGCCTGGCTTCAAGGCAATTCAAATGGCTTTGAGCTAGAGAAACCCAGAGTTCACTATGGTGTGTCCTCTAACAATGACAAGGGTTATTTTTATATTAACAATTTTTGTGGTTTTGGGGTCAATTCAGGTACTATGCCTTACTCCTGTCTTTGTGCTCAGGGATTACTCCTGGTTGGATTGGGGCACCCTATGCGTGGATCAAAACCTATGTGGCCACATGCAAAAGCAAGTACCTTCTCCTTGTGCTCACTCTGGTCTTGAAAATGAGCACCATTAAGAAATACTTCACTGAGGGGAGATTTCTTCTGACATTAGCCTTTGAGGGTTTAAGGAAGGTCTAAGGGAAGGTCCCACATTTAGTGTAAGACCTGCATGCATGAATCTTCTCTGTGCAGTCACTGTGCATCTCTGACGTGAACTGACCTGACCCACTACACACTCTGGTCCTACAGGCAGTTGGCAGCCACACAGCTGCAGGACTGTGTGCCATGGGTATAGACAGAGTGGCCAGAAAGTAGAGATCATGGTCCTTCCTCAGGTGTTATTGTAAGAACTTGATCCCACAGAGCAGAGAAGCCTGAAATTGGCATCTCTTCCAAACAGTATGTGGATGTATGGGTCCCGACACAGACGTCATGAGAGTTGTCCCAACTCATAACGCACAGGGGTGGTGACAGGAAGATCATAGTATTCATGTAGTCACACATATGCAGACACAGGAATGACACAAGCCCCAGTGACCAGAGCAGAGCTGAGTCTGTTGCTGCAAAGACATGTGGAAAGAGCGCCACATCTACAACACCTAAGAGAGCCTGATGATACCTGAGGGACCCTCAGGTCAGCACGTGTGAGTACCTCTCTGACAACATGTGGCCCCAGGGAGGAAAATCCATTGTCTGCTGTGACACGGGTCCACCCAAGTCTCAGTGCAGGCAGACAATGGTAGCACAGTGTTCCTTTCATGCTAGAGACTGATCATGTCTCAGAGTGTTCTGAAGCTACTAACAAAGACGGAGAGAAGGATAGCGTGACCTCTGCTCTCCCTGTGTCTATGGGGGGGTCAGAAATGCACATTTCTTACACAAGCTCTGAGGTGTGTGGTCTGACCCACAGTACTGAGCTGCCCTTGCAGACACAAGGCTGCATGCGGCTGCCATGAGCAGGAGATAAGTCAGGAGACAAGTGGCGTAGATTTTTGCACTGAGACTTTGCGACCCTGTGGAGCATAGATGCAGAAGGTACAGAGGGTTTTCAGGGCACAAAAAATGGCTTCTTCCATGGACAGGTGGGACCAGGACAAGGAACTCTTAGTGCTGAGGTTGGGTGCTCACACCCAGCTCCAAGGGGAAATGAGTCTGCACGGGCAGGTCCTGGGTGAAGTGTGAATGCAGAACAGCAGGTCCCAGGAAGGGGACTTATCCTTGAAGAAGGTCAGTGTCACTCTCCTAAATATTCTGTTCTTGAAGAAGGGCTCTGAGAGCACCTCCAGTAATTCTTGGCCATCTGGGTTTGTGGCTCAAATGAAGGGTTGAAGATGTGGTGCTAAGTGGGACTCAGGCGGGCTTACCTGGGCTATCCTGGACAGTACCCTGCAGTCCTAGGGCTGGAACTGCTCAAAGAACTGATGGAGGGTCAGCAGCTCGCTGGACCAACATCGGAACACAAGAACAACAGTTGGGTCCTGGTTGAAAACATCACCCTGCAGGTAAGGTTTACCCCACCTAGGACTTAGGGTAAACCTAGGTAGGGTAAACCTTACCTGTTCCTCTAGTTAGAGGTCTAAGAGAACATACTGATTGGTGTTCCCATGATTCATATTAACACCTGTGTGATAAGGGGTAAATACCCTCATGGCGCCTACATAATTCTTAAATTAAAGAAAATAAATTCAACACTTGTTTTGTCAAAGTGATGATGATTCTGAAGGGCATCCAGAAATCCCTGAGGGCAATGTGAAAAGCTGATGGGGTTGTAAAGCACAAAGAGCAGAACTGCAACGAAGATACAGGATCAAACTAGGCTCATTTTTGCCTGCCAGTGCAGCTGAAAAACATCAACCAGCTTGAGAGCACATCTATCTTATTTTGGTTTCTTTTTCTTGTTTTTCATTGTGGTTGTGAATACCAATTGTCAGGATTTAAGCAGGATGTGTGGAGGAATCACTCCTGGCGTGGCTCCAGGGACCAAATGGAGAATCAAGGATCAAACCTGGGTATGCGGGCAAGGTGTGCATTTGACCTGCTGTAATATGACACTTGAGCCTACCATGTCTTAAGAAAACATGAGCACGGGATCTTCAAGTTTTTGCTGAACAATTTGGCCAGTGCAGAGGCAATATCCTGGTTCCATAGACTGTAGATGAAGGGGTTCAGGAAAGGGGGAACCATGATGTAGAACACAGCGGTCAGCAAATTCGAAATGGAAGGTTTATCTGCAATTGGACTGTAGACAGTCATGAATCCAGAAAGTAGAAACAGGAGAAGGATGAGCAGCTATGGGTGCAGATGGACAAGATGGACAGGGCCTTGTTGCGAGCCTCCACTGACCATATCTTCAGCACTGCAGAGAATATTCTCACATAGGACAGGACCAAGGACATGAAACAGCCTACAATAATACCAAAACTGACAGCAACGATGACTAGCTCACAGAACTGGACCTCCGGGGACAATATCCTCAAGATTTGAGAGATGATGTCACAGAAATATTGATGGATGACATTGGAGTTTGTGAAGGGCAGCCGAACAGCTTCCTGTGTGGACACTAGAATAGACTAGCCCTGTGGCCCAGGAGGCCCCTGCTGCCTGCGAGCACATCCTGGGGGGTGACCGTCAGCCCATAGTGCAGAGGGTGACAGATGGCAACATAGCGGTCATAGGACATCACCACCAGAAATGCAAAATCTGTAGAAACAAACACAAATTTAAAATAAATCTGAGTGGCGCATTCAGCGAGGGAGATGGCCGAGCTGCCTGTCAGAGTTGACGATCATTTTGGGACAGTGACAGGATGCAGCAGAAGTCAATGAAGGACAGGTTGATGATGAAGAAGTACATGAGCGCATGCAGGCGGGTTCACTGATGGTCAGCAGGTTCCCAGCCAGGGGCCCCAGGAACAGTGCCCCCTGCAGGAGTTGCAGCTGGCGGGAGCCGGAGATGTCCATTAGCAGGAACTCAGTGAAAGCTGTGATGTTGTCCATGCAAGCTGAGAGGCTGCAGGTACCTGGGAAGAGGCTGGAGTGAGGCCAGGGGCAGCAGGAGGCGGCCTCCACCTCAGGGGGACACCTCCCTCTGCCCCCCCCCACCGAGTTTGCACACATGGATGCACTAGTAACTTGCTACTTTTGGAGGGGTTGGAGCAATAGCCCAGCGGATAGGGCTTTTTGCCTTGCATGGTCGACCCATGCTGGCCTGGGTTCGATCCCGGCATCCCATATGGTCCCCCGAGCACTGCCAGGAGTAATTCCTGAGTGCAGAGCCAGGAGAAACCCGAGCATCGCTGGGTGTGACCCAAGAAAGCAAAAAAAAACCTTACTCCTTTGGGGGTGTCTCCATGCTGCTGGGTCAGCAGTTGATTTCAGACACTGGGGAGCAGAGACTTAAGGGGGATGGAAGACCTGAAGAGAGTGTGGCCCCATTCCTGCATCTCTAGCTCGTCCTTCCTCTTGAACAGCAGCCCTGCTTCAGTGCCATCTCCAACATATCCGGACCTCAAGGCAAGAGCCCTGTACCCACACCCCAGTCTCAGGTTTTCCTGGAATGTTTTCCTCTATTCCAAGGTTCTGGATTATAGCAGATTTGTTCTGCTTATGTCATGAGCTCAAAGAATTAGAAAAAGTTATTCAGGTAAATATTCCTTTGGACACTTAATTTTATTCACTGAGTAAATTATTATCATATGGAAACCAAAGTTCTGTGTGTAAATTATGTATAATATATTAATTTATTATTCAGAGTGTGTTATAATCATATTACTATTCCCACAACTTTGAGAATAAATGTAATTAGTCACTGTCCTTTGTGTATGTATGCATATATACATTTATATATATGCATGTGTATATATTTGTGCATATATGTATTTATATATGCATGTGTATATGTATATATAAATATGTGTATATATAGTAGTGATCTATATAATTGGGAGACATATCTGGTATGATATCTATTAATTTGATAAGAATAACTTTATTTTATTTATTGTTTACCAATCATGTTTGCAATAACAGTTTACATTATTTCTTATTTCTTAACAGTTCTTTTTTTTTTTTCCTTTTTTGGTTCACATCTGGATCAGGGGTTACTCCTGGCTCTTTGCTCAGGAATTACTCCTGGCGGTGCTCAAGGGACCATATGGGATGCTGGGGATTGAACCCAGGTTGGCCACATGCAAGGCAAACGCCCCACCCACTGTGCTATCTTTCTGGCTCCTCCTAACAGTTCTGATAGCAAGTCTTCAATAATAAGTTGGTAACAAAGGTCAGTGAGTGGACATCATGCCTGAGGTCACAGGGCATGAGAATGATCAGGGTTTTGCCTGCCCTCGCTCTGGGACCCTCACTCACCGGTGAGGACAGACCCTCCTGAGCTCAGGCCTTCAGAGTGTCTGTGGTTCTCTGGGAGCTGCCTCACTACAGGGGCCCTTGTGAAGATGATTCCGGGGGTGTGGACCCCCATTCTCCAGAATGCCAGAGAAGGATGCTGCACTGCCTGAGACACAAGGCAGGGCAGTCAAGGGTGGGGTCACTCCGCAGTGTGTGTTTCTTGGTGGATGGTGCGGGTGTATTGTTATAAACAACTTCCATAGACACAGACCTTCACTCCTGCAGTGCTGGAGATGCTTCATTCACCATATCGCCTGTCCTGGAGAAGCGCTCAGAAACTACCATGTCCTCCAGGGCTATGCTCAGGGATCAGTCGCATGGAGGGTAGTTTCCTGTCTCTGAAGCTGCCGCTTCTGCCCAAGATATGATTGGACATGAATCATATCTCCATCATAGGAGATGGAGCAGCTGAAATTAAGAGCAGAAGCAGCATCAAGCAAGGGGTTCTGAGCACATGTTGGCACCAGGACCAGGTTCTGTGACCAGACTTGCTGCAGCGATAGACAGTCTCTGCCTAAAACCTTGAGTGCAGGACCCAGGTTGACACTTTCATTGTTTCTGTTGAGTCCAGTCATGGCTGTCATGAGAGGGACTTGCTAAAAAGCTAGTTGCCAGTGCCATGGCTCCTCCTTCTTATCAGCCTGCTCTCTCAGGTGGCACCACTGGGCAGCCCCTGGGCAGAGAAACTTACCTGCAGAGATGCTCCTGCTGTGCCTAGGTCAACCTGGCATTGCAGAATCATTTTCTCAGTAGGGTAATTACCAACATTTCTGAAACACCCGGTTCCATTAGAGCAGGTTTCCTAGTTTTGGAGATTAATATATTGTCATATACACAGTATAATCAATAATGTACTATTTTACATTGGAATATATTGACTATTCATAATTAAATAGGTTTTCATTGATTTTATGATATATTGATATATTATACAAGGATATAAGATTGACAGTTTAGAAACCAAATTTTTATTTTGGAGGCTCAAATTTTCATTTATTCATAGTCATGATATAGTTTCATCACAAAGAAATCTGTAAGGGGGCTTTATTAATAAAATGAGTATAGGACGAGGGAAATAACTCAAGAAACCTATATCAAACTATATCAAAGCCTGATATATCAAAGTTGATATATCAAACTATATCAAAGTCTGGGTTTAGTACTTAAGTATAGAACTACTGAGACTGCAAGGTGTGGCTACAAATCCTCAAGTACCACCAAGGTGGCCCTAATGGCCTCAAAGCACTGCTGGTCCCAAGACCTGAACATTCAGGTCCTAAACTATTGACTAATCATCTTTTGGAATCCAGGTCTTCTCTCTAAGCCACAACTCTACTAGTGTGGCTCCGTTTAAAATAGTTTTTTTAATATTTGATATGCCAAATCAAATACATGCCAAATCTGTGATCAGCAGAAGAGCTGATCACAAGCCTGGCCACAAAGCATGGTTCATGGTTCATAAATAAATGCACAAGATGAGAGGCGACTACAAGAGTATCCCACCCCGCACGGCAGAGTCTGGCAAGCTACCCGTGTCGTATTTGATATGCCAAATACCAGTAACAAATTATAGACCTCATTCCCATGACCTGATGGAATGGTTTGAGGCTCTTTATGTTCCTGGAGCAAGCAGATGCCCCTTGGGCTACACTAGCATGCGACAGGACATATGGAGATGTTACTAGGGCCTGCTGGAGTAAATCAATGATCAACGGAAGACAAGTGATACAAATGATTATACCACTGATTATGATTATACAACTGTATATACTGTTGACATACAGTTACAAAGATGTTCATGTTTGGGTTTCAGTCTTACAGTGTTCCAGCCCGTGTTCCTCCACCAGTGCCCATTTTCAACCACCAATGCCCCTGATTCCCCTCCCCCACTTTGCCTCTTCTCTCTCTCTCTCTCTCTCTTCCTTCTCTTACACATTGTAGCTTGCAATATATATATTATCATGTATATATAGGTTATAAGGTTATCATGTATATCCTTTTGCCTACATTCAATGATCAGTTCTAGGTCAGTATTATCATCTCCAACAATTATTAGCACACTGTTCTCTTCTATATCTTACCTAACCTCTGACTCTCACACACTTGAGATAGATTACACACACTTACAAGTCCTCCCAATCCATGTTTTGCCTGGCCTTGGATATTGGTATCATACTATTTTTTTAATATCCCATAAATAAATGTAGTCATTCTAATCTGTCCTTTTCCCTCTGACTAATTTCACACAGCATGATCCTCTCCATGTCCATCCATTTATAGGCAAATTTTATAGCTTCATTTTTCCTAACAGCTGCATAATATTCCATTGTGCATATGTACCACAGTTTCTTTATCCAGTCATCTGTTCTCAGGCACTCTAATTGTTTCCAGATTCTGTCTATTGTGAATAGTGCTGCTATGAATATAAAAGTGCAGATCGTGTTTAGCTGTGTGTTTTTGGCTTTCAGGAGTATATTTTTATCAAACCATACCCAGTGATGTTCAAGAGTTGTTTCTGGAAGTTCAGGGATCAAACCTATGTAGACTGAGAACAGGCCAAGTGCCCTACCCACTATACTATCTGTTTGGCCTGAAAAAATTATTTTAACAGCACCTGTATATTACCAGCTACCATTTTAAACACACAGGGACATTTTATAAAGAGTGTGGGAGGGCAGTGGGAGAAAAGAGAGATAGACAGTGTGGCTTGCTCTTCAACCCTTTTCAGAGGTTTCTGAATACTAGGCTGGTTGCTCCTTACTGATCTGCTGTAACATCTGGGGTCCTGGGTGAAGAAAACAGAGTGAAAGGAGGCATTAGGAAATGGGGTGTTGTATGTGCCACAACTGAGTCTGAGACACAGTGAGCTGGCAGGAAGACTCAGCTCAACTGCTGAGGGAACATACATGGTTGGTTGTTGGGAACACTGTGTACCCCAACAAAGTCTGGAGCAGGGTGTAGGAATCCCCTTCTGCCCCAGGGGATCAGTGGCCAGTGGATGGAGAAAGACGCGAAGAATCCAGCAAAGTTTCAAAATGCTTTACTTACACAGGTTCTGGCATACAAATCAGCAATAGGAAAACCCTGAATTTAGGGTTCCCATCTGGGACCCAACCATGTGTAGGCTAAGACGGCTGCCACCACGTGTTAAGGCCCCATCAGGGGAGAACAGAGAGGAGAGGGCAAAGAGGTAAGAAGGAAAGCACCAAAAAAAGACCCAGAGGGGCCAGTGCTATAGCACAGCGGGTAGGGTGTTTGCCTTTCATGCAGGTGCATTCCATATAGTCCCCTGAGTACCACCAGGAGTAATTCCTGAGTGCAGAGCTAGGAGTAACCCCTGAGCAATGCCAGGTGTGACCCAAAAGCAAAAAAAAAGACACAGAAAGAAAGCAGGCTAAAGTTTTATATTCTTGCAAACAGACAGCCCACTCCAATGGAAAGCTGTCAGGGTCAAATCCCCTCAGGTAATTTCTCCCAGGACCTCACCTGGGTCCTTTGCAATGCTAATGTAGCCCAGATGAGGCCAGCGTTGGAAGTGCCCCCTGAAGGGTAGAGTGGAGGAGGAATCTGAGATGAACTGTATCTCAGAATACAAAGGAATGCATCTGTACCAGAGAATATTCTATAGCTACATATATATATATGTATATATATATACATATATATATATATATATATATATATATATATATATATATATTTCCCAAGCCTTCACAATGTCTATCTTTACTTCATGATTGTTCTGTATATTAGCCTTTTGACTTATCAGAGAGCCAAGCTTGCTTGTTTGCTTGGAGGCAAACAGCATTTCTCTCTGGTCTAATTACTTAGAGATCCAACCTGGCCAGGCAAATATACCGGTAAGATCTAGCTAGTATAGCAGTAAGTAGATCTAAGGATATGCAAAGGAAGGTCTGATGGATACTGCCTGTTAACAGATACATGGGGTCTTCTGGCAGATTGTCTCCCAATAGAGTTAGTATGTAGAATTCCCTAGTGAGACTGTTAATCAAGCTGCAGTTACACAGACAAGGCTATCCTAGGTCATTTCTCTGCACATTCCCTTGTTGGCTCTAATTAGCCCTAGATGGAGTCTTATGAACAAGTCCTTGTCTTCTGGGGCAATTTAGGAAGGCTAAGTTAACAAACTGTTGCATTCTTTGCTTATCTCACCTCACTGAGATAACACCACCTGCAGGCTTCTGGCTCCTGACTGTTTCCTCCCTATCACCATAAATCCTATGGTAAAAATGTAAAATGTCCTTGCAGTGTCAATTATGTAAACTTAACTCTAAGTTTTACTGCCCTTTGTTGTGTTGGCATATAAGGAAGTTGGGGTCTTTGTTTGAGGGTCTGTCAGCTCTCCTCAGTGAGCTCTCCTCCAGTTAGCTGTGGTCAGTCAGCTCTTGTCAGTTAGCTGCAGTCAGTC
Source organism: Cryptotis parvus (assembly GCA_021461705.1). Classification (NCBI taxonomy): domain Eukaryota; kingdom Metazoa; phylum Chordata; class Mammalia; order Eulipotyphla; family Soricidae; genus Cryptotis; species Cryptotis parvus. The sequence continues at coordinate 12,669 of JAJIBD010006786.1, read as the reverse complement.
AGCTGCGGCCAGTTAGCCACCAAGATGAGAGCTGCTGCCCCTCCGGCTGGTGATTATTAAAAATATTAATGGAAATACATGTTGTGCCTGGAGTCTCATCTCTGCGCCTCCGACCTGACAGGACTTTCCTGCTTGAAGCTAGTCCCATGATGATTATGGCAGCATGAGAGAATATACCAGCCAGAATAGAATACATGGCAGGATGAACTGCCACATTCAAACTGTCCTCCTATCTACAAAGTGGCTTGCAGGAGGCAACTCCAGGCCAGATACAGAGACTCTGGGCAGCAGTGTACTGCAACAGTTGGTGGCCACTGGTTTACGATGGCCTCTTCCCTGAGGTCCTGAGGATGCCGTCAGAGGGAAGCAGACCCTCAGCAAGCGAGGGACCTGGGCTGTGCCCAGCAGGAGAGTGAGGGACATGCTTCAGCTAAAATTTGGATCTTAAAGGTATTTCCTCTCTGCCTGTTGACTTCCTATAGGCACTGATGCCTGCAGAATGTCAGAGAGAGATCCGGTGTATTACATCGGGTCTTTAAGTCAGGAAATGACTAATTTTTGAGATGTTCCTGTGGTATGACAAGTGTTATTATTATTACTCTTTATTCCAGAGTGAAAATGCTAATTTATTTATTGTTTAATTAAATCACATTAAGATACACAGTTACAAAGTTGTTTGTGTTTGGACTTCAGTTATATAATGTTCATTACCCCTCCCTTCACCAGTGCACGTTTCCCAGTACCAATGTTCCCATTTTCCTTTCCTCCCCCAACTGCCTCGATGTCAGGCACTTTCCTTCTCTCTTCTCTCTCACAGGAAGATCACAGTGTTCCAACAGTCACACTTATAGAAACAGGAATGATAATAACTGTTGGTGATCAGGTGGAGAAGAAGCTCTCATTCACACAGAACACAAGCCCCAGTGACCAGAGCAGAGCTGAGTCTGTTGCTGCAGAGACATGGTAAAGGGCAGAGCTGACTTTTGCACTGAGTGGAAAGAGCGGCCACATCTATAACACCAAATACTGCCACGGGGTGCACAGTGAAAATCTGTCTGACCATGGGTCAGCATTTGGGATGCCATGTCTGACACATGGCTTGGGGGGTCTGTGGAATCTCATAGATTCCCCTGAAGCTTCTACTCTTGAGAAGGTTTCGGAGAGCATCTTGGTGACCTTTGGCAGCTGGACCTGAGGCTCAAAGTGAGGACTAGAAATATAGTACGATTCAGACTTTAGGCTGGCAATTCCTGGGTTATACAGGACGGTGCCCTTGGTCCCAGGCCTGGGTGTTGTTTGTAGTAGGAAGAAGAGTCAACTACAACAAATTCCATATTGGAACACAAGTACGTCATGTTGGATTCTGTTAAAAATCTCTCTCTCATCTCATGAATGGCGATGCTATTGCTGAGAGATCGAGCTCACTTGGGGCGTGAGTGAAGTTTGCCCCTTCAGTTGTGGTGCTTACAATCTGGTTATTGTGCATCTGCTATTGTGTCTGTGAGTTGAGCTGGTCCTCAGTCATGTGACACTGAGGGGTTTGCAGGAGTCCCTGAGGGCACTGAGAAATGCAGACATCAGTGCTGCCAAGCACAAAAAGAGCAGAGCTGCCACGTAGGTCCAGGATCAAAAAAAAGGTCAGTGCAGCAGCAGCTAAAACTCATTAACCAACCTGTAAGCAGTTCTGTCTTGCTTTACTTTTTGCTTTGGGTACAAGCTTGCAATTCTCAGGACTTAGTTCTGCCTGTTTCAGTGAACAATCATGCAATGGTCTGGGAACCATATGTGGAATTAGGGATCAAACGGTGTGGGGGGGTAACAAGGCAGTATCTGACCTGTTGTACTATCATGACTGATCCTATTATATTTTATTTTATTTTTATGACATTTATCCCTATTTTTAAATAGTTTTGCTTTTTGTAACCCCTGGAAATATGTAGGATTTACTCTTGGATATGCACTCACATATTACTCCTAGTATTGCCCAGGGAACCCTGTGGGATGCAGGAAATCAATTCTGACTTGACCGAGTACAAGACAAAATTCATACCTGCTGTACTATGACTCTGGCCCCCAAACTACTCATTTCTTAATAAAGAAAATGCAGGCAATGTATCTTCATGATTATGCTGAACAATCTGGCCAGCACAGACCCAATGTCATAGATCCGTAGGTTATCTATGACAGGGTTCAGGAATGGATGTAGCATGATTTAGAGCACAGCTGTCAGCAAATTTGAAAGGGAAACTTTATCAGCGCTCAGATCTGAGATAGAAATGAATGAAGAAAATACAAACAGGAGGATGGCGAGCAGCTGTGGGGTATAGGTGGACAGGGGCCTTGTTGCAGGCCTTGTTGACCACACCTTCAGCACAGCAGAGAATATTCTCACATAGGACAGGACCAAGGACATGAAACAGCCCAGGAAAATCACTGAACTGACAGCGAGGATGACAAACTCACAAAACTAGACCTTGGGTGACGATATCCTCATGACTTGAGGGATGTCACAGTAATATTGGTGAATGATGTTGGACTTTGTGAAAGGCAGCTGGAACATTTTCCCCAATGTGATGACTGTATTAGACCAGACCTGAGACCCAGTAGCCCCTGTGGCCTGCCAGCACATCTGTGGGGGTGACAGTCAGTCCATTGTGCAGCAGGTGACAGATGGCGACATAGTGGTCATAGGACATCACCACCAGGAATGCGAAATCAGTAGAAGTAAACATGATCTGTAGGAAGATCTGTTCAGTGCATTTAGCGAGGTAGATGGCTGAGCTGCCAGTAAAGGAATTGATGCTCATTTTGGGGACAGTGACAGAGATGCAGCAGAGGTCAATGAAGGACAGGTTGGTGATGAAGGCATGGGGGGCCTGCAGGTGGATGTTGCTAACGAATGCTCTTATGGTCAGCAGGTTCCCTGCCAGGGCCTCTAGGTAGAACCCCAGAAATAGCTCGCTGCAGGGGCTACAGCTGGCGGGAGCTGGAGATATCCAGGAACAAGAACTTGGTGAAGGCTGTGAGATTGTCCATGGGAGCTGAGGGGCCACGGGCACCTGGGAGGAGGCAGGAGCGAGGAAAGGGGCAGGAGGGGCAGCCTCCACCTCAGGGGGATCAGTTCCCATATCCTTTGAGTGTGCACACACTGATGCACGGGAGCCTCCCTGCTTTCCTGCTGGTCCAGCAGCTCATTTCAGACACTGGGGAGCAGAGAACTAAGGGGGATGGAGCACCCCAGAATTTGTAGTGAGGGTGACCTCTCTCTGTGTCCGTCCCCACTCCTTCCACTTGGGCATTACCCTGCTTCAGTGTCACCTGCCTACATCTGGGCCCCAGGGTGAAATACCTGTGTCCACCACATCCCCAGTCTTGGACTTAACTTGAATGCCTTCATCTAGTCCAAGGATCCTAAATCCTCTGTATTTGTTCTAGTTGTAGTTCCAAATGTAAGAAGAAAAATTTATGCATCTAAACAATCTTTTGATGTTAATTTTTTATTGGACAAGTAAAAAATATTATTAGGGAACTAGGCTTCTCTATGTCTAACTTTACATATTTCATGCAATATTAGATGTGCATTATATTGTATTATTTCCAAACACCAAGGAAAGCAATGACTTGCTATTATTGATATATCCACAGTATATATGTTATCTCATGTATGTTAGCATAGTTTACATTATATCCTGATTGTACCAGCCTTTGAGAAGTACTTGGTGACAATGGTCAGTGTGTGGATGTTATGCCAGAGGACACAGAGCATGGAACTGGCAGGCCTCTGTCTACATTCGCTCTGGGGACCCTCAAGCACTATCAGCACAGCCCATTCAGGCACTTGGGGAGCAGAAAATCTTGGAGGGAGAAGGCACCTAAAGGATCTGGGGATACAGGTCAGGGCAGTCATGGCAGGAACTCTCAGAAGAATTACTCCATGTCCAGGGCTGCTGCAGGTGTTGGTGGAAACAGTTACTATAGACAGACTCACAGCCCCCACAGTGCTGGAGAAGTTTCACGCCCCATGTGGCATGTCCAGAGACACGTGCTAATACCAAGTGTATTCCTTGTCCCAGGTCAGGGAAAGTTTTTTCCAAGGCCGGACAGTGCCCCAGGGAGGGCAGTTTCCTGTTGCTGCAGCTGCCACATCTGCAAAGACAGTGACTGGGCGCTGATGCCATGGGAGATGGAGTGGCTGAAAGCAAGAGCAGTAGCAGCATCAGGCACAGGTTCATTAGCTCTTGTTGGCCAAAGGAATGAGTTCTGTGGACTCGTGATACAGTGGAGCCAGGGTGCAGTGTGCAGGGTGGTTTGGGGAATGGGGAGACACTGGGAGAGAGAGTGGCTTCCCCAGGCTCCCTCAGTGCAGGACCCAGGCTCACTGAACCTCTGTCTCTGCTCTGAATCCTGTTGCCTCTGATGTGAGGGACTCACTGAGGCTGGTGTTGGAGCCTCAGCCCTTCCTCATCTGGCTGGTTTCTGGGGAGGCGCTGCGGGGTCAGTCTGGAATTAACATCTGGAATCTTAATCATTTAATATATTCTCCAAGAATATGATTCACTATGTGTCTATGTACATTATAGTAATTGGATAGATCTTGGTGTTTGCTTTTGCTAGGTGAACTCTGTTATGATCCACTGAATACTAGGTGCAACCTCAGTCCTGACTCCCCAGTATGAACCCACAGTGTCCCCAGCAGGTTAACTGCCAGTTCAGTGCAGAGGAGCTGCAGAGCGAGAATGGAGAGGAGCAGGCAGATGGGTCTGAGGGACTGGTTCAAATGCAGCTTCAAAGACAGGCCCTGTGCCCTGATGCCCTATGCCCTGATGCCCCTTTACCCCGATGTCCCCTGTGCCTTGATACCCTGTGCCTGACAACTGTATGCCTATAAAGGCAGTTCTTGGGAGCCTGGTCCCAGCTGGGTTCTGTCTGCAGGGGTAGACAGACTTTTAAGCAAATTTCAAAAATGGAAGCCAAGTGAATAATTGAGTGCTGTGAAATGTGGGTGCTGATAGCTCCATGATGAATCTGGGATCACCAGCTGGGGTTCGGTCAGTGAGAGATACAAAGTGTCCAGCTGTGGGGGTGGGGGAGCCCTAGTGCCCTCAGCCGGCAACCCCTCTCTCATGGACACGAACCCACACCTTCCCAAGGGGTGTCCCGCAATGCCCACTAGCCCTGCCCTGTAGCACTTCCCCATCAGAGCCCTCAGTGCTTCTGGGCAGCCTCAGTGCAGGCTCTCGGTGTGGTTTGTAAACCCCAAGCAGGAATGACAGTCCCAGGAACCTGAGTGGAGGAGGGCAGCAACCAGGCACTGAGCAGGAAGAAGTGAGACTGAGCACTGTGCAAGATAACTCAGAGAGAACATCAGGACAAAGCCTGATGCCACAGACCCTGTTAAGGTACCTAAGAAGTTTATGGGTGTGGTTGTAGAAATTGCTTCTAGTATGCTCCTTAGTTTTATAAACACTTAAAGGTTGAATAAAGATAGACCTATGTGGCTGACATATTTATATTCTATTTAAAGTTTATTTCCATTTTTGAAATTTGCTTAAAGAGTCATTTATTATTGTATATTTGTATACACACACACACACACACACACACACACACATATATATATATATATATATATATATACATATACAGCTGTCTATTTCAAGCCCAGGTATGCCTGATTCAGAGACTCAGATCCATGGGGGCAGAGCTGCTACCGGCTCTCCCTGTGCCCAGCTGATCATGAGGTACCCAAGAGGGAAGGCAGGTTTTAGCCCTGGCCTGCCATCCCAGCAGAGCCTCGCAAGAAGCCAGAGGAATCCCCACAACATGAGGGCCACCATTTTCAACATCTGGACTCCACAGCTCTTCAGAGCTCCACCCAGCAGAAAAACTGATCTTTGATCTCATCTCTCATAAGATGAGAAGCTACTATAAGAGTATCCCACCCGCATGGCAGAGCCTGGCAAGTTACATGTGTCGTATTTGATATGCCAAAAATCAGTAGCAATTATAGACCTCATTCCCATGACCTGAAGGGATGGTTTGAGGCTCTTCATGTTCCTGGAGTGAGCAGTTGCCCTTGGGCTACACTAGCATGTGACAGAATGTATGGAGATGTTACTGGTGCCCACTCGAGCAAATCTATGAACAGCGGGAAGACAAGTGATACAAGTGAAGTGATTGAAGAGAAGTGTATGAAATCAAGTGGTTCCCCTTAGTCCTAAAACTGGAAGCTCACCCCCAGCTCTGAGGAGAGGTGAGTCTCTAGGGGAGTAGGTCCTGGGAAGTGGTATCAGTGCTTGAAGGGTGCCAGGGCTGCTCTCCTGAGTCTTCTATTCCTGAGCGTCTCAACCCTGCCTTTTATAATTCTTCAGCCTTGAACTGTGCGAGGGCAGTTCCCCTGCCACCAGTTCATTATCCCCAACTTTGGATAATCATGCAGCCCATGTCTAGTTAAGAAAATTCAAAAATTTCCCAAAGCATTTTTACAGGTGTATCAGGGTGCAGGGGGCATCAGGGCACAGGGGCATCAGGGCATAGGACATCAGGCACAAGGGCTTTCTTTGAGCAGCATTTCAACAAGCCTCTCAGCCCCATTGGCCATGACCTATGTCAGGCAATGGCGTGCCATTGTGTCCAAAGCCCAAGCACACGGTCAGAGAACAAAGAAGCGCAGAACAGGAAACCGGGACACTCCTGTCTCACTGCTGGGGGAGAGCAGAAGTGACAGAGACAGTGACACTAAACACAGGAAAAGCTTATAGTTACAACTCACAGAGTATCTATCAAATTTCCCATCTCAGCATAATTGGAATGGACCTTATTTGTTCAGAAATTGTGACCCTCTTAAACATTAGCATGAACATGATTCCACATAATGGTATTTCATGAAATAACCAATAGAGGTGGGACTTAAAGGGGCTACTGTGTACTTTTGAAAAGGTGGACATCATCAACACGCCATGTTTCCTATGAAATCACTGTTTCTCCATCCACCAATACTTTGAGTTTCCAATGATGCACTGAGGGGCTCGGAGAGAACTTCCAGTGGCTCTTGGCTGGGTGGGCCTATGGCTCAAAGTGTGAGGGAAACAAGGACATGGTCCTACTCAGGCTTCAGGCGGGAGGTCCTAGACTCTGCAGGATGGTGCCCACAGTCCCAGATCTGGGGCTGTTCATGGGATGGAAGGGAGGATCAGTGGCACATAAGGCTGCACTGGAATGCAAGAACCTCATTTGGGGCCTAGGTAAAGACATCTCCCCATCACAGGTGATAGCGATGCTGTTGCTGAGTGACCAGGTCACTCTAGGGTTTGGTGTGAAGTTTGTCCTTTTAGTTTGTGATGCTCATAATCTGGCTACTGTGCTTCTGATATTGCATTTGTGAGTTGATCTGGTCTTCACCCACATGACACTGAAGGGATTTAGGAATTGCTGAGGGCATAGGGGAAATGCAGACAGCAGAGCTGTCAAGCAAAGAACAGAGCAAATACATAGGTCTAGAATCAAACTAAGGCTCTTGTTTGTCTGCCAGTGCAGCATCAGCCAAGAGACATGAACAGCCATTGCATGTCCACGTTATTTTGCTTTTTCCCCCTTTTGCATACACAGTTGGCATTATCAGATTACTCCTGGATTTGTTGCAGGGGTCACTCCTGGCGGTTCTTTGGAAACCATATGAGAACAATAATACAAACTCTGGTCAGCCGGGTCAAGAAACCGTCTGACCTACTTATCACCATGCTGACCCTACCATGTCTTAATCAAGAATATGTGGGCACTAGATCTTCAAATTTTTGCTGAACAATCTGGCTAGAGCTAAGCCTATGTCCCGTTCCGTAGGCTGTATATGCAGTGGGGTTCAGGAATGAAGGTACCATGATATAAAACACAGCAGTCAACAAATTTGAAAAGGAAGGTTTATCTGCAGTTGGACTGAAGACAGCCGTGAGTCCAGAAAGAAAAAACAAGATGAGGATGAGAAGCTGTGGGGTGCAGGTACAGGGGGCCTTGTTGCGGGCTTCTGCTGACCGATCTTAAACACCGCAGAGAATATATTCACATAGGACAGGATCAAGGAAGTGAAACAGCCCATGGCAATCCCAGCACTGACAGCAAGAATGACTAACTCACAGAACTGGATCCCCGTCGATGATATCCTCATGACTTGAGGACATCACAGAAATATTGGTGGATGACGTTGGACTTTGTGAAGGGCAGCCAGAACATGTTCCCTGTGTGGATGCTGGAATAGACCAACCCCGAGGCCCAGGAGCCCCCTGCTGCCTCTGTGCACATCTGGGGTGAGCTATCAACCCATAATGCAGTAGGTGACAGATGGCGACATAGCGGTCGTAGGACATCACCACCAGAAATGCAAAATCTGTAGAAACAAACACAAATTGAAAAAAAATCTGGGCAGCACATTCAGCGAGGAAATGGCAGAGCTGCCCGTCAAGGAGTTGACGATCATTTTGGGGACAGTGACAGAGATGCAGCAGAGGTCAATGAAGGACAGGTTGGTGATGAAGAAGTACATGGGGCGTGCAGGCGGGGATCGCTGACAATGGCGCTGATGGTCAGCAGGTTCCCTGCTAGGGCTGCAGGTAGACCCCCAGGAACAGTGCCCCTGCAGGAGCTGCAGCTGGCGGGAGCCAGAGATGTCCATGAGCAGGAACTCAGTGAAGGCCGTGAGGTTGTCCATGAGAGTCCAGGGGCCGCCAGCACCTGGGAAGAGGGAGGAGTGAGGGCAGCGCAGAAGGGGGCAGCCTCCCACCTCAGGAGGACGTTGCTTCCTGCTTCCCAGAGCCTGCCTGCATGGATGCACCGGTCTCCCTGCTTTTGGGGCGTCTCCACCCTGCTGGGTCAGGAGCTCCTTTCAGACTCTGGGAGCAGAGACTTAAGGGGAATGGAGCACCCTGAGAGTCTATGGTGAGGGCAGCCCTTCCCTTATCATACCCTCTCTTTTTTTTCTTGGACAGCTCCTGGTCCAGTACCACATGTCAATATATCCAAGTCCCAAGGGTGGAGTTCCTCCACATCCCCCACAGGCTGAAATCTCTGATATTCCTGAAATGCTTTCATCTCGTCAAGTATCTCAATTGCAGTAAATTTTTTCTGGTTGTGTCTTGTGGTAGAAATTATTAGAAAAAAGCCAAATGTTACACATATCTAAATATTCCAATATATATCTAAATATTCCATTGTTAATTTATATTTTATCTGTTTATAATTACATTAGGGAATATGAAATTCTTTGAGTGAAATTTTATCTAATATTCTCTTAGAAAAATGTGATTAGTTACTATTCTTGTGTGTGTATATGCACACATATGTATATATACACACAAGATATATGTTTATATATGGGTATATATGTATCTATTACATATATATGTATGCATACATACATGATAGATAAGTATATCATTGGTTGACATATTTGGTATATTTTATGAATTTATTAAAATACCTTTAGTTCATTGTATTACAAAAAATATTTAATGTCACACTTTACATTATAACCTGATAGTACCTGGTAGTGTCTGAGTTTAAAACTCACCGATGCAGGGAAAGCAAAGGTATACATTTCACCTGGTCTTGCGGTTCTTCATTTTTCTTCCTGGCTTTGGGCCATGTCTTGTGGCAGGGCTGCTCCTGGCATGGAGCTCATGGGTTTCTCTTGGCAGGCTGTGGAGCTTGCCCAGGGCTCTCTCTTGGGAGTACAAGCTTGTGCCCCACTTATCTCCAGCCTCTGGCCTTGGGTGGTTTAGAGTTGTCGACGTTGTCTTGTCCTGTCTTGGCATTTTGGGCTGGGCTGCACTGCTCCCCGCTTTGTTCACTGCCTGAGGTTGAGCTTGTGACCTTTTCTCCAGGTTGACTTCATCAAAGCAATGGTGATGGAGAAGCCAAGCCCCTGCTGGTCGGGCGGGAGTTCGTGCGACAGTATTGCACGCTGACTCAACCAGGCCCCCGCATGCTGCACCAGTAAGACCAAGCTAGGAGTTGCTCAGGCTATATGACCACACTGAGGCTTTGTTTCAGGCCGGGTTACCCTCACTCAGGGTTATGCTTTGTTAATTTTTTTTTTTTTTTTTCTTTGGGGTTGCCTAAGCTACCCGTGTCGTATTTGATATGCCAAATACCAGTAACAATTATAGACCTCATTCCCATGACCTGATGGAATGGTTTGAGGCTCTTTATGTTCTGAAGCAAGCAGATGCCCTTGGGCTCTACTAGCATGAGACAGGACATATGGAGATGCTACTGTCCCACTAGCAAATCGATGAACCGGAAGATAGTACTAAAGTCAAGTATGATATGTCGTTGGTGATAAAAAAGTCAGTGAATGGACATTACATTCTAGACACAGAGCATGGGAATGAGGAGTTGCCCTGACTCAGGGAACCCGCACATACTGGTGAGGTCAGCCTCTCGGGTTCCTGTGGTCCCTTGAGCTGCCTCACCTGCAGGGCCCTTGTGAAGGACTCCTGTCTGTATTCTCCCAGAGATGAGAGCAGGGATGACCCCAATTGGGGACACAGGCAGGGCTGTCTTGGGTGAGGACACTTAGCAGAATCTTTGTATCTGGGGCTGCTGGGAAATAGCCCCCACGGATTCAGACCTGCAGCTCCACAGTGCTGGAGATGCTTCACTTACCTGTGGACTGTCCTGGAGATGCACACAGAGACCTTGTGTCCTCCAAGTTCCAGCTCAGGGATAGGTGATCTCCATGCCTAGGCATCACTCCATGGGGGCAGTTCCTGTCACTGCAGCTGCCACCTCTGCCCAGACAGACAGTGACTGGTGCTGAAACCAAAGGGGAGATGGAACAGCTTAAAGCAAGAGCAGAAGCAGCTAACGGCTGAGGGATTCTGAGCACAGGTTGGCAGCAGCACCTATTTCTGTGACCCAGACTTGCTACAGTAAGTTCTTATCAGCCTGGTTTCTCAGTCTGCACTGCCCGGTCGGCCCCTGGGCAGAGGGACCCACCTTTAGAGACGCGTCTGGAGATGCTTCTGATGTGCCTTAGGGAATCTGGGCATGGCAGAATCATTATCTCAGAGCAAATACCAACATTTCTGAAACACCTGGTGCCATTAGAGCAGGTTTCCTAGTATTGGAGACTAATATACTGTCATATACACAGTGTAATCAATAATGTACTATTTTACATGGGGGTATATTGGCTATTCCTAATTCAAAACATTTTCATTGATTTTATGAAATATTGATGCACTATAAAAGCATGTAAGATTGAAAGTTTACCAACAAAACGTTTATTGGACCACGCCCAGTGATCTTCAGGGATTGTTCCTGGAAGTGCTAGGAGCAAAACCATGTAGGCTGTGAACAAGCCAGTGCCCTACCCTCTGTACTGTCTTTCCACCTGATCAAAAACTTATTTTAGCAGCACTTGTTTGTAACCAGCTACCATTTTAAACAAACACGGATATTTTATAGGGATGTGGGGGGCAGCGGGTGAAGAAACAGGGCAGACAGCAGGGTTGCATTCTTCAACCTTTTCAGAGAAGTTTTCAGATACTAGCCTAGTTGCTCCATAGTTGTCTGCTCTCTCGTGGGTCATGGGTGAAGAAAACAGGGTGAAAGGGGGCATTAAAATGGGGTGTTGAGTGTGTACCACTGAGTCTGAGACCCAGTAGGACCTGCCTGCGGAAGACTCAGTTCAGCTGCTGTTACCATGAGGAAACACAAGTGTTTGGTGGACACTGGTTCAAGATGGTCTCTTCCCTCAGCTCCTGTGAGTACTCTCAGAGAGCAGAGTGGCCTCAGAGAATGAGGGAGCTGGGGCCTGTGCACAGCAGGTGAGAGTGAGGATGTACTCTCCAACCAGGAGCCCAGGTCTCACTGGTATTTGCTCTCGTTGTTGACTTCCTGTGGGTGCTGACACCTCCAGAATGTCAGCGATACTGTGTGTTACATCAGGTCTTTAAGCCACAAAAGGACTAATTTGTGAGATGCTCCTAGTATGACAAAGTGTTATTCTATTCTCTATTCTGAGTGGAAATGCTAATTTATTTATGTTTTTAATTAAAACGCATTAAATTACATAGTTACAAAGTTGTTCGTGATTGGTTACAGTTATACAATGTTCATTACCTATGCTTTCACCCATTATACATTTCCCAGCACCAATGTCCCCGGTTTCCCTTCTGCTCCTAACTCTTCTACAGCAGGCACTTTCCTTTTCTCTCTCCCTTCCTCTTTCTTTAACTAGACAAAAAGTTATTTTGATTTTTTTAGTTTTAATTAATTTTGTAATTTGGGGGCCAGAGCCAATGGTACAAGGAATGATTCTAGGCTCTGTGCTCAGGGATCACTCTAGTGAGACCAGCACTACGGGAGATCAACCCTTGCATGTTGTCAACATGCAAGGAAAGTGTCTTCTGATTGTGCTCGATTTGGTCTCTGAAAATGTGCACCTTTAAGAAATATTTCATTGAGGAGATTTCTCCTGACATTAGGCATTGAGGGACTAAGTGAAGGTGCCACATTTAGTGTCAGTCCTGAGTGCATGAGCCTGTCTCTATGCAGTCGCTGTGCACTGACATCTCTGACCTGAACTAATCTGATCTGAGTCACACCTGGTCTGACAAGTAGTGACGACCACACAGCTGCAGGACTGTGTGCTGCGGTGTAGACAGAGTGGCA
>JAJIBD010006785.1:0-113619 GCA_021461705.1 Cryptotis parvus | reverse complement strand
GTTGTAAGTTAAAGTGTGGTTTTGGTTGGGAAAAGTGGATTTTTTTTTAAATAGACCTGGATTTATGGTTTAAATACAAAAAGGGTGTCAAGAACACCTCTGCCCCAAACAAAAAATGTAACCAACTTTGATATTTCTCGAAGTTTCTCAAACTCGACCCACCTGTGAAATGAATGTGCTGAAGGCGGAAGTCAGTCAGAACTCTGCATCTGCTTCCCGTGGCTGCTCGGAAGAACTTCCCAAGTTGGGGTCTGCCCTCGCCCAGCGCTGAGCACCTTGTTCAGCTCACTCCACACTGATGAGGTGACCAGCAGCTGGTCTGGGAACGTGCAGCTCTCCGCCAGGGCTGCAGGGCCAGCCCACATCACTCTCGCAACACTCGCTTCCCAGGGCCAGCTTCTCTCCAGGGCCCCCAGCACCCCTCACAAAACCATCCATTGGTGTCAAATAACCGAGTCCTCACTCGGCTGTGGCACCAGTGGGCACTACCAAATAGAGAAAATAAAGCAAGAGAAAAAGTGGCTACAACATTAACAGTCTATATCGAGAACATCATGAGACAATTAGAATGGGAAGGAATGGGGAGTGAAGATAGATGGTCGGCAACTACACCACCTCCGCTTCACTGATGACATCGTTCTAATAACACCAAACATTAGCCAAGCGGCACAAATGCTGGCTGACTTTGACCGAGAATGTGGAAAGATAGGTCTACAGCTGAACCTCAGCAAAACTATGTTCATGAAAAATGAACTAGTTCCAGAGGCCCCATTCACTCTCAATGGAACAAACATCTCTGAATGCAGCAGTTATGTGTACCTAGGTCAAGAAGTCAACATGATAAAACACCTAAAACCTGAGCTGCGCAGGAGGAAGAGAGAGAAGCATGGAATGTCTTCAAAAGCATTGAAGAAATAGCTAAAAAGACAAAGAACCTCCCGCCCTCGGGTACATACATCTCTTCAACTCCACCGTTCTCCCTGAAAAAACATACGCCTCAGAGACCTGGGCCCTATGAAAGCAGGATGAGAATGCTATTCGGGTCTCCCAAAGAGGAATCGAAAGAGCTATGCTTGGAATATCACGCCTCACTCAAGTGAGAGAAGGAATCCGGAATTCTGACCTCCATCGCTGTTCCAGATTCAGGGACGCTGTCTCGTTTGCCAAGGCATCGAAAATCAGATGAGCTGGACATGTAATGCGATTTGGAGACGACCGCTGGACTAGAGCCGTTACCGAGTGGATCCCACGGGATGTCAAAAGATCACGTGGCTGCCCACCTACAAGATGGTCAGACTTCTTCGTCAAGACCCTAAAGGAACGGTTTGAGGCTCTTTGTATTCCTAAAGCAACCAGATGCCATTGGGCTACACTGGCATGTGATAGGGTCAAATGGAAACGTTACTGGCGCCTGCTCAAGCAAATCGATAAATAACAGGATGTCAAGTGATCAAGTGAGTTGGGTTAGAGGACAGGGGGCCTTCAGCAAAGGTGAAGAGAGCCCGGGGTGGTGGGTGGGTGGCCCTGAACCACAGGACTATGGCAGGGGGGGGAAGAGCGAGGAGAGAAGAGGAAAGGAGGGGCGAGAAGGGGTGGAGGAGAGGGAAGAGAAGGGATGGAGGGGAGGGGATGAGAGGAGAGGAGGGGAAGGGAAAAAGAGTGGACAGGAAGGAGAGAATAAAGGAGAGGAGGGGAGAAGTGAGGAAGGTAGGGGGAGGAGGGAGAAGAGAAGGCAGGGAGGGAGAGGTGGGGGAAAACATTCTTGCACATGCCCATGTTGTTAGATATTCGCTAAAATCAAATAAAGACCATCACTTGTATCACTTGTCTTCCCGTTGTTCATCAATTTGCTCAAGTGGGCACCAGTAACGTCTCCACTCATTGGGAATGAGGTCCATTATTGTTACTGTCTTTGGCATAACTAATACCCCACGGGTAGCTTGCCAGGCTCTGCCGTGGCTCTGGGTTCACCCAGGGGGCCCAGTCTTTTCTATGTCAGACCATCAACTATCCAGGGCCCACAGGGGCAGAGCCCTGGGTGTAGACAAGCCTGTCTCTGGTCTGCCACCTGCCAATGCAACTGGGCACCGCAGCCACACCTGCAACACTTCAAGGGGCAGAAACTGAAGACCAGTGGGCAGAAATCTTAATCACCCAAAGATGGCTGAGGGGAAAAAAAGCAAAAAAGGTACAATGTAAAAAGCTTTTTGTGTGATACAAATGACCCCTTTGGCTAAGCAAAATGAGTGCTCCTAAGAGCGGCTGTTAGGAAGTAAGGCACATTGTGCAGACAGGCAGGACACAACGTGGGAAGGGGATGCCTTTACTTGGAACAAATATGTGTTGTTTCTGTGCCCTGAAATGAAGCCAACAGTCAAGCGTATTTCCAGTCAGAAGCACCACGCCACAGCTGTGCCCTGGAAAAGCTTATCCACGGGACCCTGCAGAAGATGAACTGCAGTGGTTGCACACTGAGGCAGGGCGCCCCCAGACCCCAGCCTGCAGGTGGCCCCCAGTGAGGTGATAACTGCATCCCAGATAAAGTGAGCTCAACTCTGCGGCCCCCAGCCCTGTGTGACTGAACCATCCAGCAGACACAACACATTCAGGGCGGGCGAAGCGGTGCCGGGGGCTGTCCAAGGACGCAGTGGGGTCAGTCACCGCCCCTCCCAGCACCCCCACAAAGTCCGTCCCCCTTTGTGACAGCCCGTGGCAGACAGAGCTGTCAGGCATGTCAGTCACGTTGCTTTTGTGGCTGTGTCACCCGCGCATAATCGGCGAGATTAGGTGGCCACAAAGGGTCCTGAATGAGGTGGTAATTGCGTCCTTCTCCTTTCCCACCGGCCCTGTGAAAGAGGTGACAGCCCCAAGTTTCCAGCGGGAACAAGATAATTGTGCTCAGCATCTTTGTCAGTCCTGGGGAGAACCCCTGGGTTCACCATAAATATTCAAACTCCCGCGCTGTGTGGGCAGCTCCAGGACCTGGGCAGGAGAAGCGTTCCCCGGCCGAGCCCAGGCGGTGTGTGAATGGCAGAGGCCCGGCCCTGAGAGACAGATGGGCACAGATCACCTGCGCCGCAGCTGGCCACTCAGGAAGCTGTGGTCGAGAGGGCAACCTGTGTGGCCCCGAGCGCACGGCCCGCCACACTGTGCTTCAGGCCCACCCACTGGTTTGCGTCACTCAGACTCTCTAGAAGTCACAGCACCATGGGCCCTTAGGGGCCTGCAGGGGTCAGCAGGGAGTGGACTCCAGCCACAGAGTCCAGGTGTAGTTGGGTCTGGATCAGTGTGACCTCAGGCCAATGGAATCAGTGTGGTCATGTGGTCTGTGTGAGCCTGTGTGGGCCGGTCTGAGCCAGTGTAGCCGGTGTGGTCAGTGTGGCCAGTGCGGGCCAGTGTGGCCTGTGTGGGTTGTGTGACTCTGGCCTGTGTCCCCGTGTGGGTCTGTGAGGTCTCAGGTCCAGGTAGCAGTGGTCAGACTCACTTGCCCCTTCTGCAGGCGCAGAGGAAACCCACAGCCCGGCAATGCCGGCAGGGAGACTATTCACCCCTCAGGGCTCTCGTGCTGCTGGGTTGAGCCCAGCACTGTGAGGGCTGACAGACTCCTTGTCTGGCGTTTTCTCCCCATCCTTTATCTGCCCTTCAAAGTTTCTCTTCTGTTAGCGTCACGCCACCCGCTCCCACGATTGGACCTCAGCGGAGCTTCCGTGCCACACACACACTCTCCACGGGGGCTGCCAGTGCCGCCACAGCCTTTATGTTCCCTCAGGTCCTGGACACAAAGCCCCACAGGGGGCCTAATCACAGCCTCCCCGCAGATGGGCCATCCTGAGTGCTCCCTCTCCGGGCGCAGAAAATCCTGGGGCGGGGGGCAGAAGACCAGCAGCTCCCACACTCTCGCAGTAACCAGGGGGCGCTCTCAATGTTGGGGGCCTGAGCTCGGGCCTGGGGAGGCTCTTGTCACAGAGAGGGTTGGGAGATGTCCCTGATGCCTCTTGCTTGTCAATCTTCTGAGGAGCCCAAAATGCCACACACACACACACACACACGCATATGCACACAAGAATATATACACATGCACACACATATAAACACACATGCACTTATACACACATGCAAAGGTACACACATAAACACATACACCTGCATATATACTCATATGCATGCATCTACACACATGTCCACACACATACACAATTACATGCACACATGCATATGCACACCAGAATATACACACATGCACACACATATAAACACATGCACATATACACACATACACAGGTACTTACACACATATAAACACATACACCCGCATATATACTCATATGCATGCATCTACACACATGTCCACAAACATACACAATTACATACATGCATATGCACACAAGAATATACACACATGCATATATACACACATACACAGGCACTTACATATGCACACATATAAACACATACACCCACATATATGCTCATATACATGCATCTGCACACATGTACACACACACACACACACTCTGGGACTTGCTTAACTTTGCCAAGAGGCGCTCCCATGAGGGAACTGACAGGGCCCAGTGAACTCACTCCGCTGTGTCCCCGGGAGACGCCTCAGCGTCAGAGGACCCGGGAGAGAGCTCTCACGGACGGGGGGGGCCTGGAGTCTCCTCTGTGGGGAGACCTGGGAAGGACCCGCTTTCAGCCTAGTCTAGAATGAGAAATGCAGGAAGGGACACGCCGCCTTGCTGGCTTATATTCCAGCTGAAAACCTAAAATTTAGCTTTACCCGGGCCTCCTGTGGTCTGGGAGGGAGTGTTTGCTGAGAGGGACTTGGGTTGGCTGGGGCTGTGGGGTGTTGCTTTATGTCCCGAGTATAAGCAAGGGGCTTGCTGACCTCTGCGTCTTCAAACCATCGCAGTATTTTGTCCCTGATTACCTGCCTTGCTGTTCTTTGGCTTTGTGTTTAATTTTGCAGTGAAGTGCTTAAATGTCCTTTTGTGGGGCTGGAGCGACAGTACAGCAGGTAGTGCTTTTGCCTCACACACCGCCTACCCGGTTCTATCACCAGCATCCCATAGGGTCCCCCCAAGCACTGCCAGGAGTGATCCTTGAATGCAGCCAGGCGCACCACCAGGCAAACAACAATACAAAGCAGGCTAAAATAATAATTACAATAGGCCCTGCAGGAGCTGTGCTGAGTGGAGGAGGAAAACAGCGTGCAGAGGAAAGGGGTGAGCTTTCATGAGCTCGCGTGTCAACGTTCATTGCTTGTTAAAGAAGAGACGAGGTAATCCTAGTTAAAGAAGCACAGGAGTGGGTGGAGGGGTCCAAAGATGCCCATGCATGTATTATATCCTGATGGCTTTATTTGCCTTTTAGTTGGGTAGGACGTCTCTTCTCATACCTTCACGCCTCACTTGAGCATTTCATTCAGGGAAAGTCTAGTGGTCTCAGACAACCTTCGTTTCTTGTTGTGGGCTTTGGGGGTCACACTTTTACTCCTAGCTCTGTGCTCACTGATCAGTCCTGGTGGGACTTGACCAACGTGTTCAAGGCCTACTCTCTCTGTCCCATCTAGCAGCCCCCACATTCTCGGTTTTGTCCAATCTGGCGTGCTATAGTTTCTCCTTTTCTCTCTTTGAGGATGGGTTTTTCTGCCTGCTATAGGACTGATGGTTGACAGTTCTGCTTTTCTTTTTTAGCACTTGGACTGTTTATCTGCTTTCTGACCTGGAGTTTCTGAGAAGACACTGCAGAAAGTCTGAGTTGGTTTTAGTTTGAAGCCGACCAGTTGTTTCTCCTCTGCTGCCTTCTAGACTCTGTTTCTAGCTTGATTGTATCCTGGTCAATCACATCCTCGATGTGTATCCTGGATTTTCAATGTGTGTCTCTTCAATGTTCTCTTACTTGAAGTTCTCTGAGCTTCCAGGATGTTTGCGCCGTGAGCGCACCAGCCGTCATTTCCTCAGACGTCCTCTGCGCCTTTCTTTTCTCTCTTCCTATGAGCGCCCACAGTGCTTATGTCGTTCCTTTTGGTGGGTCTCACAGGCCCTTTAGGTTATTTTTAATTTTTTCTTCTTTCAGTTCCTCAGGATCAGTAATTTACATAGTTCCATTTTAAATGTTTTTTTTTTTCTTTTTGGGGCCACACCCGGCAATGCTCAGGGATTACTTCTGGCTCTTCGTTCAGGAATTACTCCTGGCAGTGGTTGGGGACCATATTGGATTCTGGGGATCGAACCCAGGTTGGCTGCTTGCAAGGCAAATGCCCTATCTGCTATGCTATCACTCCGGCTCCATCTTCTCGAGTTTGTTAGTTCTTTCTTTTACCTGATCTTCCCTGCCTTTGAATCCCTGTAAGACATTTTTATTTTGGTTATTTCCAGTTATTCTGAGTTTCCTTATTCTTTGGTCTGTGTAGTTTTTGTTTCTCTGTGCCAAGGATCAACCTGAAGTGTTGGAGGACAGATTTAGCTAATCTGGGAGCTTTGTTGTTTTGCCCACACCCAGCTTAATCTTATTTAAGTCAAGGTTCATTCTAATGAGACCTCTCTTCTATGTAAACACTGCTAGAGGGTGTGGCAGTTACAGAAGTCACCTTGATTGAATAACTTCTGACTTATACATCTACTAAGACTTCTGTGTTTTCTAGATTGGGCACAGCTCCTCTTTATACCCACTGCACCCAACGTGGGACAGTTAGAATTTACCAGGAGACTACCACCCTGGTTACATTGAGACTATAGGAAGACTATAGGAAGGATCATACTAGTTTGCTCTAAGCAGGCGAGAGTGACCCTTTCAGTACACGAGAACAAGATACTCAGAATCACCCTGGTGCAGATAATAATAAGAAGGACCTTGTGGGTACCATCTAGATTACATGAAGCTTATGAAGTTAAGATGTATTACTTTATATCAGCCCTCTCTCTCTCCAGTGTTTTACATAAGAGATAATCTCCTTAGTCCTTGGCATAACCTTTGTTTATACCTGCAATAAGGTGTGGCACTACACTCTGTTTAGGGTTCTTTGTTGGCATGACAACCTCCCGATTGGATTACTTTGGTGTATATAAGGGGCTGACTTGAGACCCCTTCACCTTTTGCCTTTTGATTCCTCAGCCTTCAGCTTTTGGCTCCTGCGGCTTTTGGCTTTTGGCTTTTGCTCTTTGGCCTTTTGCTCCTTCTGGGTAGGACTCAGCTCGGGTGAGATCCTCTCTCTTTGGTGGGAGACTTAGGCTCTTTTGTATGGTCTAAGTTCGGACCAGAGCTAAAGTTTGTTCATTATATTGGAGTGCTGTGGAAGAGCTTTTGTACTATTAAAAGCCTTTTTGGAACTGCACCGACTCATGAGTTTCCATCTGTTCTCCCGGCGTCCCTCGGAGGTAGAAGAGAACCTCTGTCCTGACACTGTTGGGGGACCCCGACATCCGGAGCTCCCCGACACTGAAGTATGAATTTAAGTAATAATAATAGGTCTTCTCAGAGATTTTCTCTGGGCAGATAAGGTCACTTCTTATTTTGGTGGGGGATGCACACCCAGCAGTGCTCAGGGCTTACTCCTGACTCTGTGCTCAGCAACCAATCCTGGAAAGCATTGGGGACTGTAGGTGATGCGGGTCAGCTGTGTGCAGGGCAAGCACCCTACTCACTGTTACCATCTCTTCAGCTCTTAGTTAACTTCTTAATCTGAATACATGCAGTAACTTTCAGAATATCATTTCATTTTGTGTCTGAATCAAAGAAGGGGAAATGGGAAAATATAGGGAATGAAAAGGGCATTGGTCCTTTATTTTTAAAAAACTTAGTGCGGGAGTGCAGAGCAATAGCACAGCGGGTAGGACATTTGCCTTGAACGCGGCAGACCTGGGTTCGAGCCCCAGCATCCCATATGGTCCCCCGAGCACCTCCAGGAGTAATTCCTGAGCAACGAGCCAGGAGTAACCCCTGGGCGCCGCCGGTATGACCCAACAAGTAAAAATTAGTGCTCCCTCCCCTTTTTTAAAGAAAATGCAATAACCATGAGATACATAGTTCAAGCTATTCCTGATTGGGTGTCAGTCCTTCACTGTTCCCACATCAGAGCCTTCACAGTGGACACTTCCCCATCAGGGCTCTGGTCCTTTAAATATCTTGGGAGCCGCTTCAGCTGGTGTTGGAGACGGTCTAACAGTCACTGCTGCCCGTTTTCTGCATGTCTGTGATCAGAAGCAACCAGGAACAAGTAGATCCCAGCGTTTGGGAAAATAGGCTCCTTTTTGCCCACCCGGATATGCTGTCTGGAAGCATCTTCAGTGTAGTGTCCCCATCTGCTATGTAACGGGAGAGTTGTCCATGATTTACTATGTCTTCCCTTTGAAACCTTCCCCGGAAGGTGCTCTGAAATCCCAGGCAGTCTCACAGCTGTGTTTAGGTGGGGAGAGGGTGGGACGCAGCTTCCGGCTCTTTTGGTCTTCCCTGGACCGTGGCTGGTCCCTCTCTGCATTCCGGTGTGTCTGTTCTGTTCCTGTTCTGTTTAGATGTGATTCCGGTGATTCTGTCTCTGTGCATTCTTCTGTTCACACTGGGTCCTTTGAATATGACTATTCTGGATTCTCTCTGGGTGAGGTGTTAGTTTCTGGGGACCCTCCCAAGACCTCCTGTGGGAGGTTTCCTGTTTCTCCGTGTGTTTTTGCTGGGGTTCGGGGAAAAGTGGTCATGATAGATTGTTTGTGTACAGGGAGAGGGTTAGAGACTCAGAGTTTCTCAAACCTTTTCTGGAGGCGTGTCTTCTCTGCTTGCACCCCTGCACCCAATGTCCCAATTAGGGTCTGGTTTTCTTTTTTCTTTTTTCTTTTTGCCTTTTTTGGTCGCACCCGGCGATGCTCAGGGGTTACTTCTGGCTCTGCACTCAGGAGTTACTCCTGGCGGTGCTCAGGGGACCATATGGGATGCCGGGGATTGAACCTGGGCTGGCGCGTGCAAGGCAAACGCCCTACCCGCTGATCGCTCCGGCTCTTTTTTCTTTCCCTTTCCTTTCCTTTTCTTTTCTTTCCTTTCCTTTCCTTTTCTTTTCTTTTCTTTTCTTTTCTTTTCTTTCTCTTTCTCTTCTCTTCTCTTCTCTTCTCTTCTCTTCTCTTCTCTTCTCTTCTTTTCTTTTCCTTTCTTTTCTTTCCTTTTCTTTTCTTTCTCTTCTTTTCTTCTTTCTTTTCTTTTCTTTTCTTTCTTCTTTTTCTTTTTCTCTCCTCTCCCCTCCCTCCCTCTCCTCCTCTCCTCTCCTCTCCTCTCCTCTCCTCTCTCTCTCTCTCTTCTCTTCTCTTCTCTTCTCTTCTCTTCTCTTCTCTTCTCTTCTCTTCTCTTTTTCTTTTTCTTTTTCTTTTTCTCTTCTCTCTTCTCTCTCCTCCTCTCTTCTCCTCTCTTCTCCTCTCTTCTCCTCTCTTATTTCTTCTCCTTCTCTCTTCTCTCTCTTCTCTTCCTCTCCTCCCCTCCCCTCCCTTCCCTCCCCTCCTCCCTTCTCCTCCCCCCCCCTCCTCCCTTCTTCTCCCCCCCCTCCTCCCTTCTTCTCCCCTCCCCTCCTCCCTTCTCCTCTCCTCCCCTCCATCCCCTCCCTCTCCTAGCCCCTCCTCCCTCCCCTCCCCCCCTCTCCTCTTTTTCCTTTTTCTTTTCTTTCCAGTCACACACATTCTCTTGCTCCCTCTGGCGTCCGTCTCCGGTACTTCACATTCTTTGGCACCTCAAGTTTCCAAGCTTTCCTTATCTCAAGCCTTGGGCATCCATAGTCCGCTGGTTCCATCAGTGTGTTCAGTCAGGCGGGTCCAACCGGTGCCACTACCCAGGACAAGCGCTCCCCCAAAACTGGAACGTTGGACCCACACCCCACTCTTCTCTTTCTAGATGCATGCTGGGAACTTTTCTCCACCTGTGCTTAGGGGAAGAACTAAGGGATCTGAAGGTTAACAGCTCTTCCTGCCCGTTTTAAACACGCTGTTGAATTCTAACTGACCTGGCTGCTGAGATTTCTCACGTGTTCCGCAATCCCATGAAGGCTTTAGGAGCCAGAACTGCTGTTGGGCTGGGTTCTCTGCGGTTTCTTGCCCAGTCACTCTGGGATAAGGATAAGTGGGGACTTATCCTTATGGCCTGAGTATGCATGGCAGGCGGATGCAGTGAGCACATCCTGTTGCTTGGGAACAAAGGACAGAGGTCACCGTGGCAGGACCACGTGGGTGTAAGCCTGAGCCTCCTCTTTCTCCCTGAGCTATGGGAAGGAAAACCTGCCAGCTAACAGCTGTTGAGAAACTCGTGCAAACACATCTCGCATCAGGTGCTGGCCGGCGCCCAGGGCTCCCTGGTCTCTGAATCCTCTAATTAATATTAATCAGTCTGAAAGTTAATTAAGGTCCTTGAAAATTCTATGTCAAACGACATGTCCCAGAGCATAATGATTACTGGTATTACAATTTGATTTATGATTCAATTAAATAGAAAATAATTGTGTTTTTTAAAAACGTTGGCTTTTGGGTCACTTCCAGTGGTGTTTAGGGACTCAAAGGTCCAAAAGAGGTGGCAGGAAATGAAATTGGGCTAGCCATATGCAAGGCCCCTTAGCCCCTGTGTTCTCTGGCTTCATAGCTGGACATTTAAGAAATGTAAATAGAAAGTTCAGAAAACTTTTTTTTTTGTGTTTTTGAGTCAAATTCCAAAACTTCGGGAACCCAGTGGTGCTGGGGAGTGGACCGGGGCTTCCTGAAGGCAAAGCATGTCTCAGACCTTGCAATAATTTTTCTGTCCTGGAAGTTTAAAAACTTGAGCATTAAGGTAACATGTACTGAGGTAACATGATTTACATTAGCGGTAAGGTTTATACTTAGCCTTACACTGTGCTAATGTACTGTGCCCACCACCAAAGAGCCGAAACAATCCACCATTGTTTCTAGGTTTCTAGTCTGTCCTCTCACTAGATTGAGAAAATTTAGTCCCAGTTCTTACTTATGGAATAAAAATGAGCTTATTTGAGCTGAAAACAAATATGAGAAACTTAGAATATTCAGATTTAAGAAAAAATTCAAATCCTTTCTTTTTGGGTTGTTGTTTTGTTTTGCTTTTTGGGTCATATCCCATGGTGCTTTAGGCTTAGTCTGTGTTCAGGGATTGCTCCGGCAGTCTTGGGGACCATATGCAGTGCCAGTGGTTGAACCCAGGTCAGATGAGGGCAAGGTAAATGTCCCAAACGCTGTACTAGCTCTCCAGCCCACACATTTAAATCTTACAGGAAATAAAATGTATGCCTGCATTAGGCTTAATGTGGGTGAAATTTAAGAAGCAAGCAAGTGATTACTGTCTCTTAAGTCAAACCCACTTACCAAGTGTGATATATTTGATCACTTTGGTTTTATCAATTTAGTTTCTTATAGAGTGTGCCATAAGAGACATTCAGGAGAGAAAATGTTTCTCATAGAAAGCTTGCACATTTTTGTATTAGAAGTTCAGTTAGTATTATATTTAGAAAGATCCAATTTAAACCTTTATCAGCCTCTCTAGATTGACCAGAGTGGTTTTAATAGTAGACTTCATAACCTGAGTTATCACTATTCTCTTAACATAAGAAAGTATTTCAGGACCAGAGAGATAGCATAGGGGATAAGGAGCTTGCCTTGCACGTGGTGTTCCCTAGTTCATCCACAGCACCAGGAGTTAACTGTGAACACTGCCAGATGTGGCTCAAATCACACTCCCTGCCCTCAGAAAAAGAAAAGAAAATATTTCAAATGGACTTCATGAGATTCAAGACTTTCTATTTAGAAATATATCCCAGACACTTGCAGATTTTTTTCTTTATTTTTAATAAGTATTTTATTATACCACCGTGAGATATACAATTACAAAGATGTTCATATTTGGGTTTTGGTCATACAATGTTCCAGCACCCATCCCTCCACCAGTGCCCATCTCCCACCACCAATGTCCCTGGTTCCCTCCCCCTCCCCAGCCCGCCTCCATGGCAGGTTCTTTATTTCTTTCCCTTTCTCTCTCTTTCTCTTTCCCTTCCCTTCCAGACTATGGATTACAGAACATACATTAAAGGGTTGTCATGTGTATCTTTTGCCTGTATTTAATGCTCAGTTCTAGGTTAGTATTAGTGCCCTCGACAATTGTTAGCACACTGTTCCATTTTCTGTCTTACCTAGCCTCTGACTCCCACACGTTTGTGATAATTTCCACCTTTGACAAAGGTGATACATGTTTCACTTGACCTTGGATATTGGTATCATAATATATACATATATATTTATGTCATGCAAATAAATGCAGTCATTCTATATCTGTCTCTCTCCTTCTGGCTAATTCAGATTTTTTTTCTTATCTGAATTAGAAAAAAATTCAATCTCAGCCATAAGTAAAATCAGTGAGAAACAACTCATTGATGTAGTTCTTGAAACTCCCGTCCCGCTTTCCAGAGAACCCAACATATTTTGGTGAAGGGGCACTCACAAGCAGACTGAAAGCTGAAAGTGAAGGCAGCCCATCTCCTGTTGATTCACCCCAGCAGAGATGGGTCTCTGGGTGGCCGGAGCTAAATCTGGTGGTCACTCATTGCTACCACAGGTAGAAAAGTATTGATTTTGGCCAAAGCAGGTCTAGATGCAAAACCAGCCAAGAACCAGAAATAGGGGTCAGAGCAATACAACAAGTGCGGAAGGCGTTTGCCTTACATGCAGCTGACCTGGACTTGATTCCTAGCATCCCATATGGTCCCTTGAGCACTGCCAGGAGTAATTCCCGGGCATAGATCCAGGAGTAACCCCTGAACGTTGTCGAGTGTAGCCCAAACCTCCCACCCCCCACCCCCACAAAAAAAAATAAAAGAAGAATCAGAAACACAGCAAGAAGAAAACAAGAAACACAGCGAGCTAAGGGAACAGTCTACACTGTTCAGAATCTATGCAGGGATCAAGCATCTGTGTTTCCCTAGCCTGGGTTCTGGCCATCAGGCACTAGCAGAAAGCCAAGGTAGAGGCCATCAGCATCTTGATGGTTCTGAAATTGTCTAACAAATTCACTAGAAGACAGGTAGGGTTAGCACCTGTCATCCATAGATTCTGTTTAGGTATTATGTCTGTAATAGCCAGGTCCATAGGAAGTAAACCAAGAGAAACAGAATGTAAATTTGTGGTCCAGTAGGGTTGGGGGGCAAGGTAGCCAAAAGGTATGAAATCATAAGTGTTTGATGTTTTATTAAAAAGCGCTTTAGAATTGTTTGGAGGGATGGTTGCATGACTCTGTGAACATACCAGTACCACTGGAGTCATACACGGGTGAGTTTCACACTGTTGCAGTTCACTGCTGCCCAGAGCCTCTGCATCTGGCCTGGAGTTGCCTCCTGCAGGTCACTTTGTAGATAGGAGGAGGACAGTTGGAATGTGGCAGCTCATCTGACCATGTATTCTATACTGGCTGGTGTAAATATTCTCTTATGCTGCCACAATCATCGGGGACTAGCTAGATCCTACCAGTATATTTACCTGTCCATGTTGGATCTCTAAGTAATTAGACCAGAGAGAAATGCTGTTTGCCTCCAAGCAAGCACATGTGGCTCTCTAATAAGTCTATAATATGCAAAACAACTATGAAGTAAAAATGAGACTCTTGAGAAGGCTTGGAGAAATATATACCTGGCTGTAAGATATTCAGTGGTAGAGATAAATGCCCCTCCTCCACACTGCCCTGCAGGGACACTTCCAAGGCAGATCTTGGCTGGGCAGCATTAACATCTCAAAGGACCTGGTGAGGTCCTGGGAGAAATTACCTGAGGGGAATCACCTTGACTGCTTTCCGCTGGAGTGGGCAGTCTGTGTTGCAGGGATATAAAACTGTAGCTTGCTTGCTTGCTTGCTTGCTTGCTTGCTTGCTTGCTTGCTTGCTTGCTTGCTTGCTTGCTTTGCTTGCTTGCTTGCTTGCTTGCTTGCTTGTTTGCTTGCTTGCTTGCTTGCTTTTCTTTCTTTCTTTCTTTCTTTCTTTCTTTCTTTCTTTCTTTTCTTTCTTTCTTTTCTTTCTTTCTTTCTTTCTTTCTTTCTTTCTTTCTTTCTTTCTTTCTTTCTTTCTTTCTTTCTTTCTTTCTTTCTTTCTTTCTTTCTTTTCTTTCTCCCCCTTTTGCCTTTTGCCTTTTTGCCCTCTCCCTCTCTGTTCTCTCCCCTGTTGGGCTTTAATACATGGTGGCAGCCATCTTGGCCTACATATGCCAGGAGCCCAGCTGGGAACCCTAAGTCTGGGGTTTTCCTATTGTTGATTTTTATAACCAAAACAAGTAGAGTAAAGCCTTTTGAAATTTTGCTGGATTCTTGTGTCTTTCTCCATCTGCCGCCCGCCGGTCCCCTGGGAAAGAAGGGAACCCCTATATTCTGCTCCGTATTTTGTCAGGGTACCCAGCAGTGTACCCCGACAACACACTATTGAATTTGTTTAGATGATATACTACTTAAATGTGTTTAAGCTGCTGCTTAAGCAAGACTTAGTGACAGCAGTCTCCATTGGCTGCTCACAGTAACAGTAGATGAAAGGTACAAGCTTGTTCTAGAGGAAAAGTGAAGGTTTAGAGAGCTTGATGTGTTTATTCAACTCTGCTGTGCAGTTCTCCAATTCTCAGCAGATGCTGACTAGGTGTCCCACCAAATGTAAGTCAGTTCCTGATGTTGCTTAGAGATAGTGTCCGGCTAGGGAAGTGGACCCACAGGCCTGCCTTCACCTTCTGATTCCACTTGTGGCTCTAGGCTGTCACTGGCAGGCTAGGTTGCCAACTGTCAGCTGCTTCTGAGTGTCCTGCCTGTAGGCAGTGGACTCCTCAGGTGTGATCAGTGACAGCAGGACTCACAAAACTCAGAGAACGACTTGACTTATGGTTCCAGAATAGGCAGAAAAAGCAGTGTGTTGCGAGGTCCATATGGATCCGTAGCTCAGCCATTTCTTTCCTTGTAAAACTGGGGTGTCCCACCCTCCCAGCGTGCCTACCAAGACACTTGTCAACTCTCCTTGTATCCTAGATTTTACTGTTTAATCTCCATTTGTTGGTGGGTGGGCCCTAACGTTCCAATCCTGTGACCACTGGATCTTACCTTTACTCGACAGTGTCAAGGGCCTCCACTCCAAACTGCATCATTAACATAAACTCAAGTGGACACCAAAGGGGCAATTCATGAATGACAAAAGACTCCCATTTATTGGGAAATTTAGAGAATTTTGGAAGCTTGGTGCCAGGAACTGGGGAATAGAGACAAATATATTATACCACAGTTTCCAGAGTTGGTCTGGTGTTCTGCCACTCAGCCAGTAAAAGGAAGAACCAGATAGGACAGAAGCAAACCAAACAGGCTTCTGTGGCCCAGCTGACATGTCCTAAGCATGATGAGAACAGTTTGGAGAGCCTGGCCTGGGGCCCCGGGAATCCATCATCCTAACAAAGAGAGTGAAGCCTATCGCCCATGTCGGAAAGTCTTTGCTTGTTCCTAGTGACCCCATTTTCATCTCAGAATGGCCACTGGTCTGTTCTCCAACACTGAAGATTACTTTGCATTTTCTAGGGTTTTACATAAATGGAATTGTATGGTATGCACTAGTTCTTTTTGGCTTTTTGTATTGACACACTCAGCAATACTCAGACGTTGCTCCTGGCTCTGCACTCAGGAATTACTCCTGGTGGTGCTTGGGGAACCATATGGGATGCCGGGATTACACCCAGGTCAGCCGCATGCAAGGCAAAAGCCCTACCTGCTGCACCGACACTCTGGCCCCTTATCTGAAGACCAGAACTCCTCTTGTCTCACAACCCTGAAGACCACCACAATAGTTCTGAGTTTGCCAAAAGGAGCAGAAAAGGGCAGAAGCTTAATTGCAGGCATGAGTGTTGGGCTTCCAGAGTCGGCCATCTGCTCCCCACCCGATCGCAGGCTCGGTCACAGACATTGCAGCCTGCCTCCAGGGAGCCATTGGCGAAGAAGGCTCAGAAAAGGGAGGAGCTGCTTTTGTGCCTCCCCTCCAGGAAAGTGTGGTAGTGGAGCCCATGCTTAACTGCGGGCCAGTGCTGGGCTGGGCCGCATCCTCATTCTTGTTACGGTGGGAGGGACGGCTGGTTGTCTTGCCCTGATGACTTTGTAGGCTGGGTGGTCTCTGGCCTTGAGATCCAACATGCAGGGAGAGTTGTTTAACTAGGTCAGACCATGCATGCTACAGTTGGAACTTCTTGCTTGGGGTGAGGGGCGAGTGCTTATTCTACTCACCACCACAAATCTGAGCATGGAAAGCAACAGAATTATAATTCTGCGTGCCCAAGCCTCCGTGATCTCCCCTTACTGTTCCTAAGAGACTGCAGAATCTGCTCAATTCAGGGAGATACAGAGACAAAGAAGATACAAAGAATTCCTCCGTGAAGGACTTTAGCAAAGTGCACAGAAACTGGGAAGGAGAGCGGGAATTGAGAGGATGCCAAGCAAATCAAGATGAATAAAGCGACAGTCAGAATTACAGCATGTAGCGGGACGGATCCCTGCTGGGAGGCAGAGAAGACCACCCAGCTTTTACTCGTGCACAGGCTGGCTGCCATCCAGCGGGCTGAGCACAGCAGAAAGCTGAGGAGTCGAACCACCCGGCTTCATATCTGTCCCGTCTAATAACTCTCTTGGTTACTTCTTATCTATAAAAGGGAAGGAAGAAATAGCGCGTGGTCTCACAGATCCTGAGGGAGGTTTAGAGGAGGTGACGCATGTGAAAAGCTTAGAATAGTCTGCTGTGCACAAATTGTATGTTCAACAGGTGATATTTTCATTAATATCATCAGATACAAGATTCTTTTTTTAATTGGCAATTGAAGAAACTTTTCATTTGTTTATTCATTTATTTTTAGTTTAATTTTTTTATTTTATTATACTACTGTGAGATATACAATGACAAAACTGTTCATGATTAGATTTCTTTTTTCCCTTTTTTTTTTGGGTGCCCACACCCTTATAAATAAGGGTCCAGCTCTCAAATAGTAACTGGAATTGTCAATGTTCTGGGAGACAAGTTTATAGCTCAAGCAGCAACAGAGCAACAATAAGTACAATCCAAATAAACATTCAATCTATTTATTTATTTATTTATTGCTTTTTTGGGTCACACCTGGCAATGCTCAGGGGTTACTCCTGGCTCTGCACTCAGGAATTACTCCTGGCAGTGCTCAGGGGACCATATGGGATGCCGGGGCTCGAACCCGGGTCGACCGCTTGCAAGGCAAACGCCCTACCCGCTGGACTATCGCCTCCGGCCCCCAAACATTCAATTTCTATCCTCTCAAAGTCTGTGAGAGTGGCATAAATAATAGTAATGCCAGAGGTTGTGGGAGGCATGGAAATAGTGGTGATTGTGGTGTTAGAAGTGATAATGGATGGTGGTGATGATGATGATGAGTGTGGTGATTGTCATGTTCATGATTAGATTTCAGTCATACAGTGTTCCAGCACCCATCCCTGCACCAGTGCCCATTTCCCACCACCAATGTCCCCAATTCCCCTCCCTCTCCCCCAGTCTGCCTCTTTGGCAGGCACTTTGCCTCTTCTCTCTCTGCCTCTCTCTCCTCTTATATATTGTGACTTGCAATTACATTTAGGAGTTATCATGTATATCCCTGTGCCTACATTCAATGCCGAGTTCTAGGCTGGCGTTACCATTTCCAACAATTATTTGCACTCTGGTCCCTTCTCTGTCTTACCTAACCTCTGATCCCCACACACTTGCCGTAGATTCCACCCACTGACAAGACCTCCTGGTCCATGATTTGCCTAGCCTTGGATGTTAGTATTTTTTAAATGTCCCACAGATGAATGTAATCATTCTATATCTGTCCTTTTCCCTTTGGCTAAGTTCACTCAACATCGTATCCAAAAAGAGATTCTTTTTTAAAAAAAATATTTTTACTTTTGGGCCACACCTGGCAGCGCTGAGGGATCACTGTTGGCTCCACCCTCAGGGATCACTCCCTGGAGGGCTGGGGGGGTGGGGGCGTGTGTGGTGATGGGGTCGAACTTGCACGAAAGGGAAAGCTGTACCATTGCTCTGGCTGCAACAGATTCTTTTTGAATTTTTAAAAATTGAGGTTTTGTGGTTTACAATGGTATTAATGATTTCTCATGTACATAATTTCAATCCCACACCCATCATCTGTGTACCACGTTCCTCTCCCAAGGATCCCAAGAACCCTTTCTCTCAACTTGTCTCCCCACACCAAACTCAATTGTGTGGGTCCGTTCCCCATTCCGTTGCCTTTGGACATTTGCTGCTACCTCACCGTGTATCTTTCAGGCTCACATAAGAAAGATCACTCTGTATGTCTCCTTTCTTCCTGACTTCACGCATCATGATACTCTTTAGTTCCACCCATGTTGCTGCAAATTGCTTGATTTTGTTGTTTTTCAGAGCTGCATTGTGCATATCTTTCAAAACGTCTTGATTCATTCATTCATTAATCCATTCATTCACCTATAGTTGGACTTTTGAGCTATTTCCATCTCTTGTACTAAGTGTGGTGATAATAGGTGTGCATATAACCTTCCAAATTAAGATTCCAAAGACCTTTTTTTTGGTGTGTGTTTTGGAGATAGAAGCCAAGAAATAGTATTGCTACATCACATGGTAGTTTTCCTATTTTGGGGATATAGCTCCATATTGTTTCCCATAAAGTCTGCATCAGATGACATTCCCACTAACAGTGGATGTGGCTTTTTTTTTGGTGGAGGGGTTGTTTTTGTGCCATACTCAGCATTGTGCAGGTCTTATTCCTGGCTCTGCAATGAGTGGTCACTCCTTTGTTGGCGGGGAAATCATAGGAGGTGCCGGAGATTGAACCCATGTTGGCTGCATGCAAGGCAACTACTTTACCCACTGTGCTATCACTCTGGCTTTCAGGTAGGACATTCTTCATACCTATTAGTTGGCTATACAAGCGAATGAAAGTGACACCTTACTGGTAAAGGGGACTAGTGTGGTGTGGATTAATTTAGTTCTTATTTGGGGCTGGGTGTGAGGTCCCCCAGACAGACACTAGGCGGCAGGAGGTCGCAGAGTTGCTGGGAAGGAGGTGGGGTTGCGGGATTAACTCTGCAGCATGACGGGAGCAAAGTCGTGGGGAGCCCAGGAGGCTGAAGTGGCCGAGGTGTGGGGAGAGATTCGTTCTCTGAGGGGCTAAGAAGAGGGTCCGGAATAGACTATCCAGGCACGGTGGGGCTGGTATTCTGGAGGGAGGGAAGCTGACGTGAGAAAGAGCAGCCTCAGTGGGGCCCCGCTGGAGCTTGTGACCTGAGGGGCCCTCCGGGCTTTCCCCACTCAAACTGAGGGCCTGTGCCCTCATAGTGCCACTCAGCGTGCCACTGGGTCAGTATCTGGGAGGAGGCATGGCCAGGGCTGAAAACAAAATGGGCTTTGAGTGGCTGCCAGCTGAGGGCTCCTTTCAGACTTCAGCTCTGCTCCTGAAGGTGGGTCATACCCAGGGAATGACTGGAGGACGTAAAAGGCCATACTATGGGTGGGAGGCGGGGACAGCAGGCAGGATACTCGCCTTGTACGTGGCTGGCCTGGTTCAGTCCCTGGCATCCCATACGGTCCCCTCAGCTCTATAGGAATGGTCCCTGAGCACAGAGTCAGGAGTAAGCCCTGGGCATAGCTGGGCGTAGGAAA
This sequence comes from Cryptotis parvus, assembly GCA_021461705.1. Lineage (NCBI taxonomy): Eukaryota > Metazoa > Chordata > Mammalia > Eulipotyphla > Soricidae > Cryptotis > Cryptotis parvus. The sequence continues at coordinate 93,945 of JAJIBD010006785.1, read as the reverse complement.
GGTGGTAACGGAGCTGGAGTCAAATGGCCCCAGCCAGTGAAGACGGGACTGGAGGACTCAAACATGAGGCTGAACCTGACATCAGTCATCCAAGTCTTTCTTTTTTTTTAATTTTTTTTTTATTATACCACTGTGAGATATACAATTGCAAAAATGTTCATATTTGGGTTTCAGTCATACGGTGTTCCAGCACCCATCCCTCCCCCAGTGCCCATTTCCCACCACCAGTGTCCCTGATTCCACTCCTCCCCCCAGCACACGTCTACGGCAGGTACTTTTCCTCTTCTCTCTCTCTCTCTCTCTCTCTCTCTCTCTTCTCTTACACATTGTGGTTTGCAATACATACATTTAGAGGTTATCATGTATATCCTTTTGCCTATTTCAATGCTCAGTTCTACGCTGGTATTATCATTTACCATAATTATTAGTTCATTGTTCCTTTCTCTGTATTGCCTAATCTCTGACTCCTACACGTTTGCAGTAGGTTTCACCCACTGACAAGACCTCCTGATCCATATTTTGTATGGCCTTGGATATTGGTATCATGCTATTTTTTTAAAATATTTTATTATACTACCGTGAGATACACAATTACAAAGATGTTCATAAGATGTTCATATTTGGGTTTCGGTCATACCAGGATTTTCTTTTAAAGCTTCTTTAATCTGGAGCTCAGCACTCTGGGCCTGGACCACAGAGACTTACCCATGACACTTAGGAATGGGCTTCTCAGTGAAAGCACAAGGGCTGAACATGGGCCTCCAGCCTAAGCACTCCCCAGGGATTTTTCTAGTCTTCTCTGATACCTATTAGCAACGGTGCCTGGCCCGTGGACAGTGTCCCATCACTATTAGCTAGTATTACTCGTGGGATTAGAAGGATATGTTAACCTAAAGCTCCCCAGAACTGAGCAGCTCTGCTTTGCATCCTGATCAGGGGCTTGCCTTGTCCTTAGGCAGTAGGGATTGCTAAAACGGAAAGAACCCAGTGGAGCAAAAGTTCTGGGGTGAAAACTGACCTACATACAAACGATAAAAAATAGTAGCGCCCCCCACCCCCTCCCACCCCCGCCTTTGAGGCATCCCCCACTGAGGCTGCCCCGCATAACCTCTGGCTGAGGAGCAGCTACTCCAGGGCAGGAAGCTTTGCTTTTGATCTTGCCACAAGGCATGGCACAGTAGGTGGTTAATAAGTCCCTGTTGAATGAACCAACGGAGGCCCAGCTGGTCATCCTATAGGCAAGGGCACAGTGGCGGTAGGGCAGAGGGCCACAGTGGGATGGGAACACGTGATCACTCTGGGAACCAGATCAAAGTCTGGAACAAGAGCTTCTTCCTGGCTCTGTCTCAGCCCTAAAACTTGTGTCCACTTTCTCCACACCCTGGCCAACCTTTCTTGTTTCTAGTCTTTTGGACATAGGCTTTCTCACAGGGGTGAGATGATGTTGAACAGTGGGTTTCATATGAATTTCCCTAATAGGTGACTAAGTGAATCACTTGATCACTTGAATCCCGTTATTCATCGATTTGCTCGAGCGGGTGCCAGTAACATTTCCATTGGACCCTATCACGCGCCCATGTAGCCCAATGGCATCTGGTTGATTCAGGAATATGAAGAGCCTCAAACCGTTCCTTCAGGGTCTTTTTTTTTTTTTTTTTTTGCTTTTTGGGTCACACCCGGCGACGCTCAGGGGTTACTCCTGGCTCTGCACTCAGGAACCACTCCTGGCTGTGCTTGGGGGGACCATATGGGATGCCGGGATCGAACCCGGGCCAACACAGACCAGCTGCGCGGCAAGGCAAACGCCCTACCCGCTGGGCTATCACTCCGGCCCCTCCTTCAGGGTCTTGACGAAGAAAAGACCCCCGACTTTTTAGAAAAGACTAAGTGAATAATAAGTATAATTGGGCTATCGGCCATCATGCAGAGACTCAGACACACGGGCGAGAACTGCCATCCGGCTCTCCCCTAACTCAGCTGACCATGAGGTGCCCAGGAGGGAAGATGGGTTTTGGTCCCAGCCCACCACCTCAGTAGGGCCTCAGAAGCAGCTGGAGGAAACCCGCTCACCATAATTGCAGCCATTATGTTCTCTCACCTCACCATCACCAAGATACTCAAGACCTTCCACTGATTCGGATGTCACTCCCAGTCCACTTCTTCTCCCCGCGTTTGTTCACTTCCCTTCTTTTTTTGTCTTTTTCATTTTTCTAATTGAGGGTCAATATTTGTCATCATTGGAACCTTCTATTCCCTTCTGTTGTCCCTCCGATACCACAGTGAGACCCCTCAGTCTTTCCTTCTCCCTCTAACTTATTTTGCTAGACACAGTGTCCTCCAGTCTCATCCAAGGTGGAAAAAAAATGACAATATTTCTCTTTCTTTACTAAGTAGTTCCGTCCGTGTCCGGGCCACGGACACCGGGCCACGCCTCTCGAGCACCTTGGGCCGGAGGGCGGCAACCACGGCCGGGAGGTGGCAGGCAACCCCGGGGTGCACGCGAGAGCCGGTGCACAGGGCCCGGGCACATGGCTCTCGGGAGCGCGAGATTTATTGATTATTTATTATCATCAATAAATGCTGGACTTAGAGATGCCTACAAGAGTATGCTACCTGCACGGCAGAGCCTGGCAAGCTACCCGTGTTGTATTTGATATATATGCCAAATATCAGTAACAATTATAGACCTCATTCCGGAATGGATTGAGGCTCTTTATGTTCCTGGAGCAGCAGATGCCTTGGGCTCTACTAGCATGAGACAGGGCATATGGGGATGTTACTGGGGCCCGCTCGAGCAAATTGATGATGAACGGGAAGACAGTGACAGTGATACTAAGTAGTATTCCATTGTCACTGCATCACTGTCTTCCCGTTGTTCATCGATTTGCTCGAGCGGGCACCAGTAACATTCCCATATGTCCTGTCACATGCTAGTGTAGCCCAAGGGCATCTGCTCACTCCAGGAACATGAAGAGCCTCAAACCATTCCTTCAGGTCATGGGAATGAGGACTATAACTGTTACTGGTTTTTTGGCATATCAAATACGCCATGTGGCATATTATGTGGAAGCTCTAGTTTTACTTTTTTGAGCTATCTCCATACTGTTTTTCTGTTGTGATTGAAGCAGATAACATTCCCACTAATAGTGCAATATGGCTGCTTTTTCACTACTTCCCTGCTGACTCTGGTCGTTCTGATTGTCTTCGCCTATCCCCTCCCCCCCCCACTTTTTTGGTCACACTGTAGTGATCAGTGCTAAGGGCTTACTCCAGACTTTACACTAAGGGGTCACTTCTGGTGGTGCCTCAAGGGATTGCATATGGTACCGGGATCAGATTAGTCCATAGTAGATCTTAACTATCATGTATGCATGTGGGTTTTTATGAAGCAATTGTCACTTGTCACATGTTTTCCAATTGTTTGTCAATTTGCTCGAGCGGGTGCCAGTAACGTCTCCATTCGTTGAGAATGAGGTCCATTATTGTTACTGCTTTTGACATATTGAATACCCCATGGGTAGCTTGCCAGGCTCTGTCGTGGCTCTGGGTTCATCCCAAGGGGCCCAGTCTTTTTTTTGTGTCAGACCATCAACCATCCGGGGCCCATGGGGCAGAGCTCTGGGTGTAGACAAGCCTGTCTCCTGTCTGCCACCTGCCTACGCAGCTGGGCACCACAGCCACACCTGCAACACCTCGAGGGGCAGGATGAAGCAATTAAATTGTAAAAATTGATTGCATTATATTGTTTATTGCAGTCAGACATTTTGCAGAGGCTTCAGAAAGCTTATAGTGGGATGAACTGGAATGAATATCTTACCTGTGTTTTTAACCAGAACCTCTTGACTTACACTGCAAACAAAAAGGTCACTGAAGAAAAATATAATGAAGTAGAGAAGGAACAATACTGACAATTCTCGACCAACTGGGTCCTCCAGTGCAGCAGACTGGCCACTCCGGGACTCGGAGGGCCACATTCATCAATATTCAGGGACCATGTGGTCAAGCCAGAGTGCTGTGCGTGTGAAGCACACACACATCTGCCCCCAGCTGGTGACACACTTTTTGCAGAGAAAATGGTCATTTTTCTTACTGATTATGGGAAAGAGTTGGGAGCACATCCGCAGGTGTCTAGGGCTATTACTGGCTTTGTCCAGGAGCGACACTGTCTCCTGCCGTGCTCAGGGGACCACATGCAATAACGAGGATTTGGACCAGGGTCGGCCACAAGCAAGGTAAAGCACCTTGTCACCAGTGCTAGCACACTGCTCTGAGAAAAATGGGTATTGTTTTAAGTTTACTTACTTATTTTGGATTTTTGGCTATATCTGGTAGTGCTCAGAGCTTTCTCTTGTCTCTGCGCTCAGGAATGAATCCTGGTTGGGATCTGAGACCATTCGGAGGGCCAGGGATTGAACCTGGGTCTGTGTGTGCAAGGCAAGCATCCTACTCACTGTACTATCTCTCCAGCCCTGAAATAGGTATTTAAGACACAGTATTTACAATACATATTCCTAATAGAAACTCTTTTAGAGAGCAGTAGACTTGCAAGGAGATTTTCAACTTCATTTATTAGTCTATAGGTCTATGGGATCGCTAATTTGAAAAAAAAAAACATTATATATTATATTTTAAATTAAATTGCATTACACATATAATATAATTGTACTTTATTATATATTTATTGGCTATATTTTATTTTATCTTTGCTATTATTTTTGGGTCTTAGATGACACCTGACAATGCTCAGAGGTTACTCCTGGCTTCACACTCAGAACCACTCTTGGAAGTGCTGGGGACCATGTGAGATGCCAGGGGTTACACCTAGGTCCTCTGCATGCAAGGCAAGTGTCCTACCTGCTGTACTATCTCTTCAACCCCTATTGACTGCATCTTCACTTTTCTATGTTTCTACATATATCTCAGGATAAAACAAATGGTTAGTAGGCAAAGATTTTTGTAGAAGATAAAATATTATAATTAAAGATAAAGATAAAAGCAAGGATTAAATAAATGTTGAAGTTAAAAAGTCTTTTAAGTTCATGTTTTCAGTTTTTTTTTTTACTTTTTGGCGACGCTCAGGGGTTACTCCTGGCTCTGTACTCAGGAATTACTCCTGGCAGTGCTCGGGATCATATGGGATGCCGGGATCGAACCCAGGCCGGCATAGGCTGGCCGCAAGGCAAACGCCCTACCCGCTGGGCTATCGCTCCGGCCCCATGTTTTCAGCTTTGTCTGCTAAAAATGCCCATAAGCAAGAGTAGTTCATCAGCAATGTGCTCCTAGAAAAAATCAGGTGAGGCTACATAATAACACTGCTATATCTTTGACTCATTAGCTTAATTTTTATTTTTAGTTGATTAAATAATATAGTGGAAAAAACCTGAAAGCTAATATTCAAGAATGATTGAGTCACGCTTATAGAATATAAATTGAACTGGAATGTATTTATAATCATTTATCAGTCCAACTGAATAATTCAAGCTCAATATGCATTTTTATTGCTCATATTGATTAATTTAATTAATTGAGTCTGTAACCTTTATTTTGGTTATTTGGGTGTGCACTTTTTAAAGAGTGCAATTAATTATCTAAAGATTAATGTTAGGCACATATTCACCTTGGAGATTGGCCACATCTCTACCTGCCGTGGTGTGCTCTTAGCCACTTTTTTTTTTCGATTTAATTTTATTTTATTATCTTTCCCCCCAAATGTTATTACACCATTCTAGACATACAATTGAAAGATGCTCATGCAGAGTTTTGGTTCCACAGTGTTCCAACACCCATCCCTCCACCCAAACCCATCTCCCATCACCAATGTCCCCACCTCCCTCCCCTCCCACACCTCAACCACCTGGCGGGTTCTGTATGTCATCTCTCTCCTCTTTATCTCCCCCCCCACCAAACTTTCCTGCTCCTCGTGGAATGCAGTGCATCAAAAGACATCACTGTTTCCACTATTTTAATGGACTGCGCGGCCGCTTGCAGCCACGCCGACCTGGGCTCGAACTGGTCCTGCTCTGCCAATCCGGTCATGAGGCAGTCTCCCAGCATCCGGACAGCGAAAATGGTGGCCAATGTGATGGGCGAAGTCTCATCCGGCTGCTTCCGGGACCCCCAGAGGTGACGGGCCCACCCCCAAAACCCGTCTGCCCTCCTGGGGGTCCCATATTCAGCTGGGCCCGGGCGAGCCGAGTTCCAGCCTCCTGAGCCGCTTGTGAGTCTCTTCATGCTATGGCTGGTGGCCCGAGGGCAGCTCCTGGGCGGGGCCACCGGGCTCGACAAAATGAAGAGGGGAATGGCCGAACCCTGACTCCATCTGATGAATTCCCAGTGATTCCCGCTTCTGGGAGCCGCCTACCTGGGCTCGAACTGGTTTTGCTGTTAATCTGGTCGTGAGGCAGTTTCCCAGCATCTGGACAGCGAAAATGGTGGCTAGTGTGATGGGCGAGTACCATCTGGCTGCCTCCGGGACCCCCCAGAGGTGACGGGCCCACTCCCAAAACCCGTCTGCCCTCCTGGGGGTCCCATATTCAGCTGGGCCCGGGCGAGCCGAGTTCCAGCCTCCCCCAGCTGCCTGGAGCCTCTTCATGCTATGGCTGATGGCCGCAGGGGCAGCTCCTGGGCGGGGCCACCAGGCTCGACAAAATGGAGAGGGAATGGCCGAACCCTGACTCCATCTGACGAATTCCCAGTGATTCCCGCTTCTGGGAGCCGCCCACCTGGGCTTGAACTGGTTTTGCTCTGCTGATCTGGTCGTGAGGCAGTCTCCCAGCATCCGGACAGCGAAAATTGTGGCTAGTGTGATGGGCGAAGTCTCATCTGGCTGCTTCCGGGACCCCCAGAGGTGACGGGCCCCCCCCCAAAACCCGTCTGCCCTCCTGGGGGTCCCATATTCAGCTGGGCCCGGGCGAGCCGAGTTCCAGCCTCCCCAGCTGCTTGTGAGCCTCTTCATGCTATGGCTGATGGCCGCAGGGCCTCTCTTAGCCACTTTTACTCCTCCAGAGAAGCCCAGATTCTTCTTTCTTTCTTTTATTTTTTGCAGGGAATATTTTATTTATTTATTTATTTATTTTAACTTTGCTAGAATATATTATTTTTTATTTTAATTTTATTATTTTCCCCCCAAATATTATTACACCATTTTAGACATACAATTGAAAGATGCTCATGTAGCTTTTGGTTCTACAGTGTTCCAACACCCATCCCTCCACCCAAACCCATCTCCCATCACCAATGTCCCCACCTCCCTCCCCCTCCCACACCTCAACTACTTGGTGGGTTCTGTATGTCATTTCTCTCCTCTCTATCTCTCCTTCCCGCCAAACTTTCCTGCTCTTCATGGAATGCAGTGCATTAAAAGACATTACTGTTTCATTATTTTAGTGGACCGCTCGGCCGCTTGTTGCGCCGGACCTGGGCTCGAACTGGTTTTGCTCTGTTAATCTGGTCGTGAGGCAGTTTCCCAGTCCGGACAGCGAAAATGGTGGTGGTTTTCACAGCGAAAATAGTGTGATGCGCGAGTCTCATCTGGCTGCTTCCGGGACCCCCCAGAGGCGATGGGCCCACCCCAAAACCCATCTGCTCCCAGATTATTTCTTGAACACTTATTATTTCTATTTCCTTGTATCTCACCAAATAAATATTTGTCCAGAGCAATAGAGCACTTATCTTGCACATGACTGTTCCAAGTTTAATCCCTGCGATCCATATGGTTCTCTAAGCCCATGAGTTAGCGCAGGGCTAGGTGTAAGCCCTGAGCACCACCTGATATATGGTCCCCCTCTAAAAGGATTAACTTCAGAGGCTGGGGAGCAAGCTCAGGAGTTAGGGGCACACGTCCTGCAGTGCACGGACCCGTGTTCATCCCCAGACTAGCAGGGCTCCCTGAGTACCCGGGGTCCTGCAGCCCCTCTGCTCTAGGCAGCAGCCCCATTGAACCCTCTGGTGTGGTGTCACTGCCAGTGGGTCCTGGAACCCCTACACATTGATTTGGAAGGTCCCCTTGACTCCTAAAAAATAACTTCACTTGGGAGGATTACATTTATCTTTGGATATCTGCATTTATTTCCTTAAGTAATTCAAAAATCTCATAGGTGATAGACACCTCAGTCTGCTCAGAGAAAACAGGCTGCAGGCACACCTAGTATGCCTGCATACTAAAATATCAGTGAAGTCATAAATAGATGTAATAACAAAAATAAAAGAAACATCAAGGAGGAGTAGTTGGCTAAACAGGTGAAAAATCATGACCTCATATATTACAGTTACAAGTAAATCCCAGAGACAGTCCAGGTTAAGAAGCTGCCAACCATGTTGAACCTCCAGCAGGACGTAAGTCTCCCGGCAGATGGCCAGAGGTGACCTCTGACACAGACCTCTGAGCTCAGAACCCTGTACACTGCCATGAATCCATAAATCCCAGATGAGACAAATGTCGAAAAAAATGGAACTTTAGATAAACTTTAGGAGACTCTTTGTATGGCTTTAGCTGGACTCTCCTAAGTAATTATAGAAACCCAGAAATTTTAAGGAAAGTTCACAGGTTTTTTTTTGGGGGGTGTCTGAGAGGCGTGTCCCCAAGTGGTGAGCAGGTGTTCCAAAGGTCCCAGCAGCAATGGGCTCTGCAGTGCTACGGGTGTCTGGCCACCCGTGGGTGCCGGGGGCCTCCAGGGCTGCACCCAGGATTGCTGGCAACCATTGGTGCTGGAATCAAACCCAGGACAACTGCAAGTCAGGCATGCGCCCTAGCCACTATGCTATCTCTTGGTTCTCACACATATGGTGTGTGCGTGTGTGTGTGCATGTGTGTGTGTGTGAAGGTATATAAAGATAGAGTGAACTTTCTCACCTCCAAGTTCACTTCTTACGCAGCAGAACTGGCTGCAGCTTTACCTTGCAGAAAAGGCACCAGGTACATTGGTTATGTCAGGAAAGACAGAGAGCAAGTGAGGGCTGGAGAGATTTTATTAACTGAGAGGTATAGCGGAATTCACATGTTAACATGAACATACACGATGTTTCTCATTTCCTAGTTCTATAAAGTAAACAGGGGTAGGAAAGTCTGTTGCGATGGCGTTTCCCATTTTCCACGCTCTTCTGTGGTGTTTTTCTGCCTAGGAAAGCGTGGAACCAACCTACCCTCCACCTGCTGCATTCTGGGCTCCTCCGTGACTCTTTAAACAGAATCTGGTGGATGTGGTGATACCTGACCAGGTACATCTGTAGCGCTTGAAATTCCTCTGGAGGCCAACTCAGTTAATATCTGAAAATATGGGGCCGGAGCTATAGTCCAGCAGGTAGGGCGTTGCCATCAAGACCTATTGCAATGTATAAATAGTAATGGTATTGATAAAGTCATAGCTTTTCCTGGATTGTTATGTGTGAATTTGGATCATTATTATTTCAGGATTTCGCAACTACTATTTGGACCTATCCTGAGCCAATACTGAATAAATCTAACTTATTGCTGTGTTAGAACAAATTTGCTAAATATGGAAAAGGTTAATAGGTATCATTAAATCTCAACCTGGAACCCATTGGGCCATCTGGTGCCCCTGTAGTCTTTTTTCAAGTCCAGCTCAGGTATGCTGATCCAGAGACTCACAGACATGGGGCAGAGCTGCTACCGGCTCTCCCTGTGCCCAGCCGCTCACGAGGCACCTGGGAGGGATGGAAAGTTCTAGCCCTGGCCCTCCACCCCAGCAGAGCCTCGCAAGAAGCCAGATGAAGCCTCGCAACCACTCCATGAGGGCTGCCATTTTCCACATCCGAACTCCCCTCTCGTCAGAACTCCATCCAGCTGAAAAGCTGGTCTTTCTCTGTCTTGTGTGGCTGCAAAGCAGCCATGTGGTTCATCAATAAATGCTTGAAATCAGAGGTGACTACAAGACTATGCCACCCGCACGGCAGAGCCTGGCAAGCTACCTGTGTCGTATTTGATATGCGAAATACCAGTAACAATTATAGACCTCATTCCCATGACCTGATGGAATGGTTTGAGGCTCTTTATGTTCCTGGAGCAAGCAGATGCCCTTGGGCTCTACTAGCATGAGACAGGACATATGGAGATGTTACTGGTGCCTGCTCGAGCAAATCGATGATGAACGGGAAGACAGTGACAGTGACGTTGCAATAATTGATACAGTTAATGCCAGCTAGAGAGCAGGCATGGGGTTGGTGGGGAGGGTAGGAAAGGAAGGTCTTTGGTGGGGGGCACACTGGTGATGGGACTGGTGTTGAGTGATGAATGCTTGTAACTACTGTACTGTGAAAAGCTTTGTACTTTGTAAATCACAGTGCTCAAATAAAGGGGGAAAAATTAAAAAATTTACTAGCAGGGGCCAGAGAGATAGTACAGTAGGTAGGGAGCTTGCCTTGCATATGGGGGCCTGGGTTTAATCCCTAGCATCCCATATGACCCCTCGAGCACCACCAGGAGTGATTCCTGAGTGCAGAGCCAGGAATAACCTCTGAGCACTGCTGGGTATGGCCCAAAAACCAAGGGAAAAATTCAGTAGTTATAAAAATTCACTCAGAGTGAATTTTTATAATAGTGAAGAGATCCCCAGCTAATTAAACTTGAAAACCACTAAAATGATTTATAACATCATTTTGGCCTGAATTGCTTGATTCATGAACTTTGATTTTGATTTTAAAAAAAAGGTTGTGTCTGTCCTCACTCTTTCCTTCGTTTTCCTTATTTCTTCTTCTCTTTGTTCTCCTGCTTTCTTTCACTTCCCCCATAAACTATCAATCAGAATTATTTTTGCCAAGAAGGAAAGATTTAGATGCTCTAGACAAAGGGCCGCTAAAACCTTTATTTCATTAAGACTCTACTTAGAAAAAAAAAACCCTAGATCGAAGATGAGTCAGACCTTAAGACCCAATGATGAATATACCCTGAGACCTGTTCTTATATAAACTCTAAGAAAAACCTCTGACTTCAGTGTGCAAGAAAAGCATAGACAAGGATGTTTATTGATATATTGCAGTAAGAGTGAAAAAATTCTGTTCTGGAGGAAAGGACACACCCATCACAGTTCTGTGCTCAGGGATTATTCCTGGCTATGATTTGGGGACCTTATGTGATCCTACCCAGGTCAACCACCTATCGCAGAAGCAATTTACCTGCTGTATATCTCTCCAGTCCAACAAAGACATTCTTTAAATTTAAAAGTTTTTAATTAAGCAATGGCGATTTATAAAGTTATTGATAATTCAATTTTAGGCATATAATATTTCAAAACAAAAAAGAAATTCTTAAATGACATCAACTGAATATATAAATACACTGTGATTTAATCACATTGTGTTGCCAGTTAAAAACAGAACTATAGTTCCATCTGTCAACTTGATTCAATTTTGACAATGTAATGAATGAAATCTGCCCCTTGAGGAGTTGCAGGTGTGACTGTGGTGCCCTGCTGCATCAGCAGGTGGCAGACAGGAGACAGGCTTGTTTACACCCAGGGCTCTGCCCCGTGAGCCCTGGATGGTTGATGGTCTGACATAGAAAAGACTGGGCAGAACCCAGAGCCACGGCAGAGCCTGGCAAGCTACCCATGGTGTATTCCATATGCTAAAAACAGTAACAATAATGAACCTCATTTCCAACGAATGGAGATGTTACTAACGCCCACTTGAGCAAATTGATGAACAATAGAAGTGAATGAATGAAATAGACCACTCTGATAACATTTATATAATTTATAAACAAAGTGATGCAGCTAATATCACACATATGTATACATGTCATTTTAGAGTGTTTCAAGCATCATGAGTATAAGTGCATGACTAGGAAGGAATATTAATATCAGAAGATAATTCTCTACTGATCTTTGATGTTAGTATCTCTTCAAAGTGAGTCACTGATGGTATTTTGTTCTAAACAGTCTTTGGAAAGGTGTTTGTGTACCAAGCAACTGGGAAGAAAGTGTCTCCTTTGGGGGGCAAAGCCAGACAAGATTATTGCCAAGGCTAAAAGACTCAAGTCCCTGAACTCAGGAGTTCTTTCCTATAACGTGCTTGCAAACTTCATCAGGAGCTCTTAGGACTTCTATGGGAGAACTGGGTCTCAGTATATGCTGAAAATACTGGCATTGATATTGTGGTGATTACTAACTTGGCTTTGTCTCTGACTTTGGAATCTAACATCGTTTGCCAATATCCCAAAAAATAGCAGCCAGGTAATTTATTAACTTCCAAATGGGGTCAAATTTCAGATTCTTTATAGCTCTGACAACTACCCTCAGGACACAAGTTACCTCTTGGAAGGCAAGAAGGGGAACAGAATCAGACAGGAGCCAAAGGAGGTTCAATGCCATAACATTGAACTCTCAAGCAAAAGGGCTGAAAAGATATGGCTGTTTGCCATATGTTGACTTATATTTTTCCACCTTTTGCTTTTAGTATCACTGACATATTTCAAAGAAAAAGTGAAAAGTGTGTTTGTTTCTTTAAAACTTATTTTATTTTATTTTGGGTTTTCCAAGGTGGGCCCTGGGGTCACAGCTGGTTGGTAGATAACAGGGTCAGATTGCTCAGTGCTTGGGCCTGGCGATGCACTGTTTCTCAGTACTTCCTATGCTGGGGTTCACCAGGGCAACCAGGGGACCTCCGTAGATAGAATCTGAAATATGAGGGATTAAATTTGAGGCCCCAGTGATCCATAAAGCACACAAAAAATATCCCAGAGCTGGGATTGGAGCTCAGTGGATGAGTGTATTATTTGTATGTGTAATCCTGGTGGCACAAACATACACCACATACACACACACACACACAGAAATGTCATTTCTGTTTAACAATAATTCTATTTCTCCGGTGAGATGGAATCTTTCCTTTTCTAAAAGCAGTCTACTTCTAGTAATAGAAAAATAAACCAATCCAGGACTTACATAGTTGTATTTTTCATGCTTATTTAGCATTTAAATTGTATAAAATGAATCCCTTAATTTACTTTAAGCTACCAATAAAATGAACATCAACATTTAGCAATAACAAGTAAGCTAATGCCTCAGTTTCTTGTTATGGTCAAATAGGAAGATAATGGAAAGAATTAAAAAAACGAAAATGACATGAGAAAGAAGGACATTGATGAAGAGACGTACAGGGAGGAAGTACAGGGGTATTTTTCAGAAGAGAGAAAAGGAAAAAAGATGAACTGACTTGGGAGGCACGTCACTTGCAGACACAGAGAATCACATTCTTTGATGTCTCTACTTTAGGTCTTTGGAGCACAGCAATATTCAGGTTTTCTGTTAATTTCCCTGAAATTCTGTTAATTTCCGTGTCTTCTTACAGACCCTTGTCCCTGCAGCTGATTGTGCTTAGGGGCTCACAGATCACTGCTGCTGAAGTTAGGGGAACAGTAGTGGGTGCCCAGTATTGAATTTAGTTCATCTGCATGCAAGGTAAGTGCCGTACTATCACTCCAGCTCTCAACCGATTTGTGCAGATTAATCCATCCTTGCATCTTCAGGATGAATCCTCCTTGGTCGGAGTGTATGATTTTTTTTTGTCTTTTGTTTAATACAGTTTTCTGATATTTTGTTAAGAATCTTTGCTCTTATATTCATCAGGAATATTGGTCTTTAATTTTCTTTCTTAGTGACATCTCTATCTGCTTTCAGTACCGGGTAATGTTTGCCTCAGAGAAACTGGGTGGCTTCATGTTTTTTTGACTTTATGGAAGATGATTGGGAGTAGTTTTTCTTTAAAGGTAAACCCGTCTGTGCCTGGGCTTTTATTTTGGTGAGACTTTTAATTACCATTTCAATTTCCTTGATAATAATTAATCTCTTCAGGTTGGAATTGTATTTACCTACAGTGAATGCTATTCGGGTCTCCCAAAGAGGAATCAAAAGAGCTATTCTTGGAATATCAAGCCTCACTCAAGTGAAAGAAGGAATCCGGAGCTCCGACCTCCGTCGCTGTTCCAGAGTCAGGGACACTGTCTCATTTGCCAAGGCATCGAAAATCAGATGGGCTGGAAATGTAATGCGATTTGGAGAAAACCGCTGGACTATAGCCGTTATCGACTGGATCCCATGGGATGTCAAAAGATCATGTGGCCGCCCACCTACAAGATGATCAGACTTCTTTGTCAAGACCCTGAACGAACGTTTTGAGGCTCTTTGTATTCCTGAAGCAACCAGATGCCATTGGGCTACAGTGGCACGTGATAGGGTCAGATGGAAATGTTACTGGTGCCCGCTCAAGCAAATCGACGAATAACAGAATGTCAAGTGATCAAGGGAATTAGTATAATTATCAGCTTTTCCCCAAAACCTCAAGCATACAAGTTGAAAGTCGATTACAAGGAAGGCAATTATTTTTCTTTTTAGGTCACACCCAGTGATGCTCAGGGGTTACTCCTGGCTTTGCACTCAGGAATTACTCCTATGCTGGAGATTGAACTGGGGTTGGCTGTGTGCCAGACAAATACTCTATCTGTTGGGCTATAGTTCTGCCCTGAGGAAGGCAATTATTACTTTTTTCTTTTTTGGGTCACACCCAGCAATGCTCAGGGGTAATTCCTGGCTCTTCACTCAGGAATTACTCTTGGCGGGGCTTGGGGGATCATATGGGATGCCGGGATCGAACCTGGGTCAGCTGCATGCAAAGCAAATGACCTACCCGCTGTGGTATCGCTTTGGCCCCAGGAAGGCAATTCTTTACTGGCATCAACAAACCTTGAGAATAATGATTCTTCCCTGGCAATAGCCTGCACTCACAGCTCCTAGACTGCTCTTCTAGTTGAACATTAGTGAAAGACTTGGTCTGCAGAAGCTACATTTTGGGACTAGACCACAGCCAATGGTTAGGGGATTACAGGAAAGAGCAGAGAAAGACTACAAACTGTCCTTGGGGAGTGGGAGTTTGCAAATCTCGCCCCCATAGGTCAACACTAGCAGCAAACTAAGAAGTTTCAATAGTTGTGCTACCACATAGTAATATCTCTGCTCTCTCAGCCTCTACCCTATGTTGGCAATAGATCTCCAGTGGTCTAAACAGCTGCAGAAATGTCAGTCTATGAAGCAAACAGATACTACAGTATTCTGGGTAAATATTCTATGAGTTCATCCGAAATCTGCAATTTGGAGTAAGATCCACACAGCCAATAAGTGAACTCACTATCCAGTAGTTAATGCATTAAACAATAATACTGAATAAGATGAGAAAGAGGAATTTGCCATAAATGATGGAGCAAGACAAAAACCCAGGGAATAGTTCAAATGTAACTAAGTAGGTTACCTAAGAAGAGTTTAAAACATTTATATTATTAAATGCAATCTGAAGAGAAACCAGAGTATAGGCCCAGGTATGCTGATCCAGAGACAGACGTGGGGGCAGAGCTGCTACTGGCTCTCACTGTGCCCAGCCGCTCATGAGGGAGGGATGGCAGGTTCTAGTCCTGGCCCGCCACCCCAGCAGAGCCTCACAACAAGCCAGACGACCCCCCACTCCATGAGGACCTCCATTTTCCACATCCGGACTTCCCCCTCGTCAGAACTCCACCCAGAAGACCAGCCTATCACATCCCGGCTCGCGCGGTCGAAAGCAGCAGCGTGGTTCATCAATAAATGCTGGATTTTGAGAGGACTACAACAGTATGCTACCCACATGGCAGAGCCTGGCAAGCTACCCGTGTCGTACTTGATATGCCAGATACCAGTAGCAATTATAGACCTCATTCCCATGACCTGATGGAATGGTTTGAGGCTCTTTATGTTCATGGAGCAAGCAGGTGCCCTTGGGCTCTACTTGCATGAGACAGGTCATATGGAGATGTTACTGGTGCCCGCTCAAGCAAATCGATGATGAACGGGAAGACAGTGACAGTGATTATTAAATAGAAAATGGAATAAGTAAAATGAGTTTTTAATCACTTGATCACTTAACATCCCGTTATTTGTTGATTTGCTCTAGCGGGCACCAGTAACATTTCCATTTGACCCTATCACGTGCCACTGTAGCCCAATGGCATCTGGTTGCTTCAGGAATACAAAGAGCCTCAAAACGTTCGTTCAGGGTCTTGACAAAGAAGTCTGACCATCTTGTAGGTGGGCGGCCACATGATCTTTTGACATCCCGTGGGATCCAGTCGGTAATGGCTATAGTCCAGCGGTGGTCTCCAAATCGCATTACATTTCCAGCCCATCTGATTTTCGATGCCTTGGCAAACGAGACAGTGTCCCTGGCTCTGGAACAGCAACAGAGGTCAGAGCTTCAGATTCCTTCTTTCACTTGAGGGAGGCGTGATATTCCAAGCATAGCTCTTTTGATTCCTCTTTGGGAGACCCAAACAGCATTCTCATCCTGCTTTCGTAGGGTCCAGATCTCTGAGGCGTATGTTAATGCAGGGAGAACGGTGGAGTTGAAGAGATGTGCCCGGAGCTGGAGGTTCTTTGTCTTTTTTAGCTATGTCTTCGATGCCTTTAAAGGCATTCCATGCCGCTCTCTTCCTCCGGCGCAGCTCAGGTTTTAGGTCGTTCATCATGTTGACTTCTCGACCTAGGTACACATAACTGCTGCATTCAGAGATGTTTGTTCCATTGAGAGTGAATGGGGCCTCTGGAACTAGTTCATTTTTCATGAACATAGTTTTGCTGAGGTTCAGCTGTAGACCTATCTTTCCACATTCTCGGTCAAAGTCAGCCAGCATTTGTGCCGCTTGGCTAATGTTTGGTGTTATTAGAACGATGTCATCAGCGAAGCAGAGGTGGTGTAGTTGCCGACCATCTATCTTCACTCCCATTCCTTCCCATTTTAATTGTCGCATGATGTTCTCGAGGGTGGCGCTGAAGAGTTTTGGTGAAATGGCATCACTCTGTCGAACCCCTCTTTTTATATTAATGATCACTTCTTTGTAGAATGGTGAGATCATGGTGGTGAATCGTAATACAGCTCATGAAGGATCTTGATGTATTGGGTTTGAACACCCTGTTTGGCTAGGGCTTTGATGACCGCTTCAGTCTCCACAGAATTAAAGGCTTTCTTTAAATCAATGCAGGTGAGACAGAGTGGCATCCTGAACTCCCTACAAACTTCAATGAGCTTGGTTACTGTGTGGATATGGTCTATTGTGCTGAATCCTTTCAGAAGCCTGCTTGCTCGCATGGTTGTCCTTCATCTAGTGTTCTGCTAATCCTGTTCAGATGACTCGAGTGAACAGCTTGTAGATGACAGACAACAGGCAGATGGGGCGATAGTTGCCAATGCTGTGGATGTCTCCCTTCTTGAACAGTAGAACTGTCTTGCTGGTTTTCCAATGGGAGGGCACCTTGCATTCAGATAGGTAGTGTGTGAAGAGCTGAGCCAGTGTATTGATGAGTACTGAAGGCAGATTCTTCAGGTGTTCAGATCTGACTTTGTCTGGGCCTTGTCCTGTTCCCTTCTTTACTGACAAAATGGTATGTTGGATTTCAGAAGGGAGAATGTTGGGAATGACATATCCATCCTGCAGAATTTGTTATGTGGGCAGGTGGACATGGCTATCAAAGAGATCTGAGTAAAAGTCATGGATAATCTTCTCCATTGCCTTTCTGGAAGATGTGATAGATCCATCAGGACATTGAAGGGCAGTCATCTTGGTCTTAGTTGGAAAAGGACAGGCGGGCATTGTGAATGCTTTTCCCGGCTTCTGCTGCATCTTCCAGTATTTCTGCTCTTCTCTCTTTGAGGTCTTCCTTTATCACTTCTCTGCACTGCTTTGCGAGCTTGGATCTTAGCATTTGGTCGCCTGAAGCTCGCGCCTTGCCACATTGGCGAATGAGCTCGAGAGTTTTTGAATACAGGCATCCTTTTGTGGTTTTTTCTCTCGGCATTCTTCGCACAATCATGGAGGTGCTAAACCAGTAGGTTGTATTCTTCATCAATGTCGTTAATGATGGTATCTTCCCATGTTGCCGCAGTGGTGCCAAGAGTTCCCAGTTGGTGGTCGTTCTGGGGAGTTCTCTTCTTAAACTTTGCAGCCTTTTCTCTCCGTTGCGTGAAGTAGAATTTTGCATGAAGGAGACGGTGGTTCGATCCTGTTTGGAATTTTGGGACGACAGCAACATCGGTCAGGCAAAACCTTCAATTGAAGATGATGTGGTCAATTTCATTGTGGAACTGTCCACCAGGGGATTCCCATGTCCAACGTTTCGCTTCAGCCTTCTGGAACTGTTAGTTCCCATGAATGGTCTTGGTGGACATGATGAACTCAGATAGTCTCTCACCCTGTTTGTTCCATTCTAGGCCTAGAAAAAAAATTCTTGGATTGATTTTTTAATCAAAGACAGAAATTTATTTAAAAGCTTTAAACATAAAAAAACATAAATAGCGCTCTTAAAAAATACTGAAAAAATAGGGGGCGCTGAGTGATAGCACAGCGGATAGGGCGTTTGCCTTGCATGCGGCTGACCCGGGTTTGATTTCCTGGCATCCCATATGGTCCCCTGAGCACTGCCATGAGAAATTCCTGAGTGCAGAGCCAGGAGCATTGCCAGGTGTTACCCAAAAATTAAAAAAAAAACGGAAAAAAATAGTGCTTTTAGAAGATTTAATAATTGATCTAGAGACTAAAACAGAGGTGGTCAATAGTAAGCAAAAAAGAGATAGTCAATAGTGTTGATAAATTGGAAGATGTGGCGGGGAAAACATCTCGCAGAACAGCTAATAGAAAATACAATAAAATGTATAAACTGTATGAGCCTTTGATATCACACCAAGCAGAAAAATATCCATGTTATAGGGACCCTAGAAGAAGAGGGACCACAGAGATAACAGAACAGGAGAACAGGATGGGTGCTTACCCCTCTTGTGGCTGATCCCAGATCCATCCCTGGCACCTCGTCCGGTCCCTGAGGCTTCCCAGGAGTCACCTCTGAACACACAATTGGGAGTAAGCCCTGAACTCTTCCAGGTGTGTGGCCCCAAAACAAATAAACAGAAGAAAAAAAGAAAGAAAAATAGTAGAAATGCTATTTGAAGCAATAATGCCCCCCAAACTTCTCTGTTTTGGGAAAAGAACTAAACATTCCAATACAGAAGATCAAAGAATCTCAAGCAAAATAAATCCAAAGTGCTAAGTATAAGACCAGAATATGACAATAATCGAGGGAAAAGCGAAATACATATATGAGAGCCCCATAAGATTGTCTTCACGCTTTTCCATAGAAACCACATGTCAGAAGAGGATGTCATGAGACGCTCGAAGGACTCAAGGAAAAGGATGTTCAACTACGAATATTGCACCCTACTAAGTTATCGTTTAAAGTAGCAAAGGATAGAGTTTTACAGGTGACAAAAATTAAATCCATTAGTAATCACCAAACCAATCTTGCAAGAAATATTGAAGGTCTCTAGTAAAATAAAAGATTTGAGATTACTGCGCCTAAAAACAGTAAGACACCTAAAGTATACACTGTGGTAGAAGAAAGAGGAAAGAATAAAAGTGTAGCTTAATTGTATGATCTAAGATTAATCCACCTACTTAGGAGACAAGTGTAAACTTTATGTATAAAACCAAGAACAACCTTAAAATCTGTGAAAGAAAAAATAAAAATTGGAGAAAAAAGTAAAACAAAATATAAAAAGATCATGTTAAAGTACGAAAAACTATGAAAATAGATAACTCATAAGCACTTGAAATACAATGAAATGGGAAGAATAGTTATATTTTAATAATCATCCTACATGTTAATCATCTGAATGAATCAATTAAAAATCATAGAGTAGCAGATTTTTTTTTCTTTTTTTGGGTCACACCCGGCAATGTTCAGGGCTCTGCACTCAGGAATTACTCCTGGCGGTGCTCGGGAACCATATGGGGATGCCAGGGATCAAACTTGGGTCGCGCCCGTGCAAGGCAAACTCCCTACTCACTGTGCTATCGCTCTGGCCCCTAGAGTAGCAGATTTTTTTAAAAACCGAAACAGGGGCCGGAGCGATAGCCCAGCGGGTAGGGCGTTTGCCTTGCACACTGCCGGCCCATGCCGGCCTGGGTTCGATCCCGGCATCCCATATGGTCCCCCGAGCACCGCCAGGAGTAATTCCCTGAGTGCAGAGCCAGGAGTAACCCCCTGAGCATCTCCGGGTGTGACCCAAAAAAAAAAAAAAAAAAAAAAACAAAAACAAACAAACAAAAAAAACCGAAACAAAACTGTTTATGCTTACAGGAAACACAACTTACAATCCAATACCAATACAGGCTTCTAGTAAAATGACCCTCATAAACACTTTCAAAAAGCGGTACAGAACTATTTATATTAAATCATGTAGATATTTAGCTAAAAATGGCAATAAGAGATGCAGACAGGCAATAAGAGATGGGGATGGGGTTAAGGGATTAATTCAAGGGCCGGAGTGATAGCACAGTGGGGAGGGCATTTGCCTTGTACTTGACCAACCTGGGTCTGATTCCGGCATCTCATATGGTCCCGAGAGCACCACCAGGAATAATTCCTGAGCAAGGAGCCAGGAGTAACCCCTGAGCACGCGGGGTGCGACCCAAAAAAAAAAAAAAAAAAGATTAATTCAACAAAATACATTTTACTAGTATTCATGAATTAAAAAGAATGCAATATACACGTAACAATTATCAATACAAAGACTGATATTAAAATTAACCTAAAATTGTAGGGAATTTCAACACCGCACATACATCTATGGACAGATCAACTGAACAGAGAATAAATAAGGGAAAAATAACCTTAAATGATGAACTAGAACAGATGGGCTTAATAGACACTTATAGAACATTTCACCCCAAACAGCTGAGTTTACATTTTCTTCAACTGTACAAGGAGCTTTTTCAAGGCTAGACCATATGCTGGGACACAAAACAAGTATCAATATACTTAAGAAGACTGAAATCGGGGCCTGAGCAATAGTACAAAGATAGGGCGTTAGTCTTGCACATGGCCCGCCCATGGCATCTCTTACGGTTCCCCTCGAATCCCCACTCCCTTCACACAGAACCACCAGGAGAAATTCCTGAGTGCAGAGCCAGGAGTAACCTGAGTATCACAGGGTGTCACCCAGAAGGCAAAAAAAAAAAAAAAAAAAAAAGCTGAAATCTTACTCTGTGTTACTCTGTGTGTGTATGTGTGTGTGTGTGTGAGATCACAATGCTATAAAGAATAAAAATATACCACAAAAAAGAAAATCTACAAAACTTCCAACACAAAGAGACTTTAAAATAACATGCTACTCAGTTACCACCGGGTCAATGAGAAAATTATAGCAGAAACTTAAACATAAAATGAAAATACAATTATCAGAACTATGGAATGTGGGAAAAGTTGCACAAAAAGTGTCACAGATCATAAGAAAAATTACAAATAAACAATTTTATTTTGTAACTAAAGCAACTGGAAAAAATAAATAAAAGCAAAATTAATAGGACTAAGGAAATAGAAAAAAATGACAGAAAAGATAATTTTTCAAAAAGACAAAAAATTGGATAAATCAATCCTTAGGCTTATAAAGGAAACAAATTTTTTTAATTAGTGTAGTCAGAAATGAATGGGGGAAATTAAAGTTACTATAAATAACAAAGAATTTTAAGAGACCTACTAAAAACAACTATGTTCTACAAATATAGAACATAGATATAGTTATTTGATAACTAGAAGAAATGTATACATATTTTAGATAAACACAACTGAATGGAGTTTCTTCTAGGGAAATAAGGAGACATACACAAATTAAACACTGTAATTACTATATCAATAAAAGGAAAGACAAAAGTCATAATATAATATTAATACATATTGAGACAACATTAGACAAAAGATAATAAGCAGGGCGAGAAGAAACACATCTCAGTATAATATGTATCAGGTATAATAAAGACCCGCAACCATTGTCATGTTCAAGGGAGGGGGAGTAAAAGCGTTTTCTGTAAAATCAAGAATCAGACCAGACTGTCTGCCATCAACACTTAATTTATTTAAAACTTTATTATCATTATTTGGTTTTGGATCATAACCTTTAGTGTTCAGGGATACTCCTGCTCTGCTCAGGTGCTTGGGAAACCATATATGATAGTAGGAATCAAATATGTATTATTTCTCGGGCCCTTGCCGTTTCATTTAATTTAGAATAAGTCTTAAATAGTGCAATTAAATAAAACAAGTAGTGGAAGGATTCCAGATCAGTGCCGGAGAGATACCGTGTGTGCTTGCTTCATATATGATACTGGGCATCAAATGTGTACACTCTCTCTGGCCCTCACCACTTCATTTAGTTCAGAACAAGTCTTAAATAGTGCAATTAAATGAAGCAAGTAGCAAAGAGGATTCCCGATCAGTGCCGGAGATATCACAGTGTTGCTTGCTTCGCATGATCCTCTCTTCACATGCAGTTCCTTGAGCATGGCCTGGAATGGTCTTAGGCCAGAGCCAGGATAAGCCCTGGGTACTCTGGGTGTGGTCCCAAAACAGAAACAATGAAAGGACTTCAGGTCATAAAGCAAGTTAAACTATCACTGCTTGCAAATGATATGAATATGTGTAGAATGGAAAAACTCTATTAAAAAGTTATTGAGGGATAAAGAGAGAGCTCAAGGGGTGAAAGCACGTGTTTTGCAAGCAGGAAGGTCGTTCGGGCACTGCTGGGAGTGACCTCTGAGAAGAACACTTCTCAGGGTGCCCTGAGCACTGCCGAGTGTGGCCCCCAAGACAAACAAGCCCAAAATGGGAAGGAAAAAATACATAGAAAAGTGTGTTGTATTCCTCCATGTAAATGATGGATGAGAAGAAGAGGATTAATAAAGCAATCTTATTCACTATTGTGTTCAAGGGTGGAATAGATTACATATGGATGAAAAACTTGTATGATGACAATTACAATAGGCTGTTAGAAGACATTAAATGGTCATCAAGAGATGAAAAAGATATCCCATTTACATGGCAATGGAGGTTTAAGATATTCAAAACTCCCAATTTACCAAAATCAGTGTGTTTGATTTAATGCGGCATTCCAACGACACTGCTAAAGAAAATAGAATTAAAAAAAATTAAGGTTGATAGGAAATTGTTTAAAAAAAAACACCCAAGCTCTCAAATAGAGCAATTCTCCAGAAAAAAGAAAACTGGAAGCATCATGTTGCCTGGCTTCAGACCAAACTATATAGCTTCAGTAATTAACAGCATATGGCATGGGAATAAAAGTGAATGGATCAATGAAATAAGTCTAGAAATAAGTCATATTATTTATCAATACTGAATTCATGGCAAAGGATCTAAGACATTTGGAGGGACGAAGGCCTCTCTTTCATCAACAGGTTTGGTAAGACTGGATAGATGCATGGAAAAGAATGCAACTGGGTGTCTCTAACTGCATATGCAACAGTAATTCAAAAAAGAACTGGGCATTAAAAACCCAAGTTATAAAGCACACAGGAAATAATATGCAGGAAATATTTCATGGTGTTAGCATTAGATGCTTATCCCATGAGGGAAATGGCTGTACAGATAAACAACTGGGATTACATTGAACTGAAAGGCTTTTGCACTGGATAAACAATGAAAGCCCATCTAACGAATGGGATTAGGTATTTACACATCAGGCATCTAATAAAGGACTAATATTTAATGCATATAAAGAAGTCAATTTAATAATAATAAAAAACAAATGACCCAATGAGAAAAATGCCATTGGGCTACACTGGCATGTGATAGGGTCAAATGGAAATGTTACTGGTGCCCTCTTGAGCAAATAGATGAACAACGGGATGTCAAGTGATCAAGTGAGAAAAATAGGAAGAAAGTTTGAATAAACACTTCCAAGGAGGACAGATAGCTGATAGGTTTACGAAAAATGATCCTCAAAAGAAAAAAAAAAAAGAAAAGAAAATGATCCTCCTCATCACTGATTACTGGAAAATTCAAATGAAGACTGCAGTGAGATACCACCTTATACCTCTAAGTAACAATAGTTAAGCTCTGGAGAAAGTATGAGAGGGGTGGAACTCTCATGAGCTCTTGGTGGGAAGAGAATCAGTGCATTGAAAATGACAGGGAGCATCCAAGAAGCTAAAGAAAGAGCTATCATATGATTCAGCAAACTCACTTTGGGTATCTGTCCAAAGAATACGACATCAGCACATCAAGATACAGTTGCTTCAGTGTTTATTGAAGCATTAATTATAGTAGCTTCAATATGGAAGCAATAGAAGTACTTGGTCTGCAGATGATTGCATAAAAATGTGGATATAAGCTCAACATTAAGGCTGTATGAAGCATCCAAAAATGCATGGGGGGCATTGAATTCCCTAAGGTATAATCTTCAGAGGTATCTTCAATAATTCAACCTCAATGACAAGCTAAAGCAATCACAAACCAAAGCAATGACTACCTCAATGACAAAATAAAACAATAAGCAGAGGAGGGGTCAGAAAGATAGTCTAGTGGTTAAGCAGCTTGCCTTGTATATACAGTTGATCCTGATTCCATCCTGACAACACATTTGTTCCCTCAAGATTGCCAGCAGTGATCCCTGAGCACAGAGCCAGAAATAAACCCAGAGCACAGCTCACCGTGACTCCCCACCCAAACAAATAAACAAATAGGCCTAATTACTTTTGTTTCATTAAAAAATTAATGAAAGAAACAATTGATGAAATGACACCTTAGTGAATAGGGGAGAATATTAGCAAGTCATGCATGTAACAGAGGTCTAATATCCAAGATAAATAAAACACTCATAAGCTCAACTATATAAGAGCAAATAACCCCATAAAACCTTGGGGAGAGGAACCCTATAGGCATTTCCTTAGAGACAATATACAGGTGACCAATAGTTATAAAAATACTCAACATGATTTATTGGGACGGATATTACAGCGGGCAGGGTGTTTGCCTTGCATGAGGCTGACGTGTGTGTGATCCCCAGCATCCCACCTAGTCCCACAAGCACTGCCAGAGTAATTCCTGAGCGCAGAGGCAGGAGTAACCAACCCCTGAGCATTGCCAGGTGTGACCCAAAAAAGCAAAAAAAAACAAAGCATGATTTATTATTAGGGAAATGCAAATCAAAACAATAATGAGATAATATCCCTCACCAGTGAGAAATGGTCTCTGACTAAAAAACTGAAAGCAACCAGGGTTGGAGATGAAGAAAAACCTTCTTTTACTGTTGGTGGAATTGTCACCTAGTTCAGCCTTTATGGAAAATAATACAGAAACATTACTAAAAATCTAGAAAGAGAATTACTATATGATGCAGCAATTTTACCCCCAAGAGCATGAAAACATAATCCAAAAAAGATATTTGAAAATATATGGTCATTTTGGTCATATATGGAAATACATGGTCATATTATTTATAATAACTAAATTCTGTAAACAACCTAAATGGCTGATGAAAGATGGAAATGAGTGGATAGGAGCAATGAAATGTTCCTTAGCGAGAAGAAATCTTGTCTTTTATACAATGCAGAGAGAGAACATGTCATATTAAGTGAAATAAGTGAGTGGGAGAAGGACAAATGCCAGATGATCTCACGTATGTGGTTTATAAAGAAATAAAGGAGAAAGGAGAGTGTCCAGTGGAAACCAACCCTTGAACTCTTGACAACAGAACTGAGGTCACCAAGTAGAGTTGGGGAGAGGGGCTTTGGGGGAGGAGCAGACTACGAGCCACATAAAGAGAGAGGTAGAGAGTTGGTGCACTTCCTCACTTGGTCCCCAGAGCACCACCAGGAGTAACTACTGAGGGCAGAGCTAGGAGTAATCCCTGAGCATCTCCAGTGTGACCCTCTCCCCAAAAAAAAAGATGAAAAATAATTTGATTTGATGAAAGGCAAAATATCAATTTCCCTTTTTGATGCCATCTAGTTGTATTATTCTTTTGCTTACGTGTCTGATCTATTTTTTAAAATATGATATTATTATAATAAGAATATTATACTCATTATATTATCATTAGATACTGTGTACTTATGTAATCCAATAGTAATACTTTTCTAGTTTTATATTTTATAAAATAGATTGTCTGCTCATATAGATGGGACTCTATATATAAGGAGGCTGTTCTTGGGTCTTAGTTTTTATTTATTTATTTTTAGTATCTGAAACAGTGCTTTATTCAATGGCATTTTGGGAGCTCTGAGGCAGCCTTTAGTAAAATGAAACAAAATACCCTTTGTACTTTATGGTATAATTAGCACTTGAATACAATCTGTAATCCACTATGGATACACTAAAAAAAAAAAAAAGCAATTGTGCTTTTTTATTTTAGGTTTTTTTATTTATTTGTTAAAATTAAACTCAGTCACCATTTACTGAGCTCTTTTCTCACCGCAACCCTCTTTTTCTCTGGTAACCTTAGTTCCATTGTCAAAGTACACAGGTTTATTTTTGCTTTGTTTGTGCATCAGCTATCTTCCCATATATCCCACATAGAGGTTAAGGCATCCAAATCTTTTTATTTTCTGACTTTTTTCACTTCATATAATTCCCTGAAGTCTCAATTTTCACAAATGGCAAAATTTGTATAATTTTTACAACAATTTTTGGGCGTACCATTGTGGTCAGGGCTTACTGCTCACTCTGTGCTCAGGGATCACTCTTGGCAGAGTTGGGGGAACAAAGGGACTCCAGGGGAGAACTCAGGTTAGCTGTGTGTAAGGCGAGCTTCTGACCTGCTGTACAATATCTCCAGTTCCTAATTGTGTTTTTGTTATTTCAACTTTTTTGTTCTTCCGGGATAGAATCCAGGGCCCTCATGAAGTACACACTTGACCAAACTCACCCTCGTGAGGTACACACTTCACCAAACTCACCTTCATGAGGTACACACTTAACCAAACCCCACCCCTCATGGGGTACACACAACCAAACCCCCACCCTCATGAAGGACACACTTGACCAAACTCACCCTCATGAGGTACACACTTGACCAAACCCCACCCCTCATGAGGGACACACTTGACCAAACTCACCCTCATGAGGTACACACTTGACCAAACCCCACCCTCATGAGGTACACACTTGACCAAACCCCACCCTCATGGGGTACACACTTGACCAAACCCCACCCTCATGAAGGACACACTTGACCAAACTCACCCTCATGAGGGACACACTTGACCAAACTCACCCTCATGAGATGCACACTTGACGAAACCCCACCCTCATGAGGTACACACTTGACCAAACCCCATCCTCATGAGGTGCACACTTGACCAAACCCCACCCTCATGAGGTGCACACTTGACCAAACCCCACCTTCATGAGGGACACACTTGACCAAACCCCACCCTCATGAGGTGCACACTTGACCAAACTCACCCTCATGAGGTACACACTTGACCAAACCCCACCCTCATGAGGGACACACTTGACCAAACCCCACCCTAATGAGGTGCACACTTGACCAAACCCCACCCTCATGAGGGACACACTTGACCAAACCCCACCCTAATGAGGTGCACACTTGACCAAACCCCACCCTCATGAGGTGCACACTTGACCAAACTCACCCTCATGAGGGACACACTTGACCAAACTCATCCTCATGAGGGACACACTTGACCAAACCCCACCCTCATGAGGGACACACTTGACCAAACCCCACCCTCATGAGGGACACACTTGACCAAACCCCACCCTAATGAGGTGCACACTTGACCAAACCCCACCCTCATGAGGTGCACACTTGACCAAACTCACCCTCATGAGGGACACACTTGACCAAACTCATCCTCATGAGGGACACACTTGACCAAACTCACCCTCATGAGGTGCACACTTGACCAAACCCCACCCTCATGAGGGACCCACTTGACCAAACTCACCCTCATGAGGGGACACACTTGACCAAACCCCACCCCTCATGAGGGACACACTTGACCAAACTCACCCTCATGAGGGACACACTTGACCAAACCCCATCCTCATGAGGTGCACACTTGACCAAACCCCACCCCTCATGAGGGACACACTTGACCAAACCCCAACCTCATGAGGTGCACACTTGACCTAACCCCACCTTCATGAGGGACACACTTGACCAAACCCCACCCTCATGAGGTGCACACTTGACCAAACTCACCCTCATGAGGTACACACTTGACCAAACCCCACCCTCATGAGGTGCACACTTGACTAAACTAACCCTCATGAGGGACACACTTGACCAAACTCATCCTCATGAGGAACACACTTGACCAAACTCACCCTCATGAGGTACACACTTGACCAAACCCCACCCTCATGAGGGACACACTTGACCAAACTCACCCTCATGAGGGACACACTTGACCAAACCCCACCCTCATGAGGTACACACTTGACCAAACCCCACCCTCATGGGGTACACACTTGACCAAACCCCCACCCTCATGAAGGACACACTTGACCAAACTCATCCTCATGAGGGACACACTTGACCAAACTCACCCTTATGAGGGACACACTTGACCAAACTCACCCTCATGAGGTGCACACTTGACCAAACTCACCCTCATGAGGGACACACTTGACCAAACTCACACTCATGAGGTGCACACTTGACGAAACTCACCCTCATGAGGTGCACTCTTGACTAAACTCACCCCTCATGAGGTACACACTTGAACAAACTCACCCTCATGAGGTACACACTTGACCAAACCCCACCCCTCATGGGGTACACACTTGACCAAACCCCACCCTCATGAGGGACACACTTGACCAAACCCCACCCCTCATGGGGGTACACACTTGACCAAACCCCACCCTCATGAGGGACACACTTGACCAAACTCACACTCATGAGGTGCACACTTGACCAAACTCATCCTCATGAGGGACATACTTGACCAAAATCACCCTCATGAGGTACATACTTGATCAAACTCACCCTCATGAGGTGCACACTTGACCAAACTCACCCTCATGAGGGACACATTTGACCAAACTCACCCTCATGAGGTACACTTGACCAAACTCACCCTCATGAAGTACCCATTTGACCAATGAGTCACAGCCCTGCTCTCCTTTTATCTCTTAAACACAGCCAAGGGCTGGAGGAACAGTGAGGCTGACTGCCTGTTTTGCATGCAGGAAGCCTAGAGCTGCACCCCAACATTGCATCCCCACATCCCAGCACTGAGCTGGAAGTAGGCCCCAAGCATTTCTTGGTGTGGTCCAAAAGAAAAAAAAAATGCTGAATAGAATTTTATTTTGGAGTGGTATCCTATTCCACTCCTTATCCGACAGGAATTTCATTTGTTTTGCTCTCTTAGCTGTTGTGATTAATGCTGGGGAAAGGGGAAAAAAAGACAGAAAAGGAGAGGAGTTGGAAGCCGTGTGTATGTGTGTGTGCAGCGCAAGAGTGTGTATGTATGGAGTGTGTGTGAGCACGTGTGTATGACTGTGTGTATGAGTGTAAGTGTGTTTGTTGAGTGTGTGGAGTATGTGTGTGTGAGTGCATGAGTGTGTGTGAGTTTATATGTGGTGCGTGTGTGTGAGTGTAAGTGTGTAAGTGTATAAGTGTGTGAGTGTGAAAGTGTGTGTGTTGGTATTTGTGATATCTGTGCACTGCTCTGTGGTATGATTGGGACACGCCAACAGCAGATTCTGAGATTAGTCGAGTTTCTTTCTCAGAGGTCATGAGGCCTGATCTCTTTCCTGCTGGTGCTCAGGCAATCTGCTTTGCTCAGCTAGAGCTCCTGACAGGTCTATCTGTTCCCACTATCCTCACAGTCGCCACAAGCCTTCCAAAATGATCCCTTTGTAATGGACTTAAGATGTGCTCAGAACCCTCCCCACTGATTCCATTTCTATTGGAATCCCATACCAGGTGCGCATCATGATCTCAGACCTAGGGTTCTTGCTGGCATTTCCTCTCTCAGCCTGCTTTTCCCTGAGCCACTGCCTACCTGATAGCCACTTGCCTCCTTGCTGTTCCTTGAAAAAGGGGCATGTGCTCCCGTCCTGTGGCTTTTGTGTTTGGTACCTGGAACTATCATCCTTGCTTCCTGGCTGGGACCTTATTTCATTGAAGGTTCCGTTTCTGTGTCAGCTCCCAACTCCTGCCTCACCTTTCCTCCAGAATAAAGTCCTGCTATTAGCTAGCTTGTGATACAATTTTAGTTTTCCTGAATCATTATTTGAACTATTTATTGCTTATACACACATCTGTCTGTCTGTCTGTCTATCTATCTATCTATCTATCTATCTATCTATCTATCTATCTATCTATCTATCTATCTATCTATCTATCTATCTATCTATCTATCTATCTATCTATCTATCTATCTATCTATCTATCTTTCTATCTATCTATCTTTCTATCTATCTATCATCTATCTGTTTTATTTATTTATTTTTGAATTAAATCACTGTGGAGATGGAGCTGGGGTCCCTCTCCCTCACCTCTACTCCTTCCAGGAGGCCCAGTGGACCCACACATGAACTGCTCCAGGGCTGTCGGCTGTGATCTAGAGACACTGACACCCAGGGTAGAGCTGCTACCTGCTCTTCCCGGCTCAGGTGATCATGAGGAGTCCAGGAGGGAGGGCGGGTTCTGGCCCACCACCCCAATAGAGCCTCAGAAGAAGCCAGAGAAAACCCCTGCACCATAATGGCAGCAATTTTTTCAACTTCCGGACTCCACAATGTCAGAGTCCCATCCAAGAGAGAAGCCGATTTCAAGTCCAGTACTCAATGAAACTGAAGACCTGTCCTGTTACAAATTATCTGCTGAGACGAAGAAAAGGAAGGAGATGAGAATGCTTCTAGCCTGACAGCAGACTGGGCCCCCGGGATAAATCCAGAGCCACGGCAGAGCCTGGCAAGCTACCTGTGGTGTATTCGATATGCCAAAAACAGTAACAATAATGAATCTCATTCCCAGTGAATGGAGACATTACTGGTGCCTGCTTGAGCAAATCGATTAACAACAGGAAGACAAGTGATACGAGTGAAATCACTGTGAGATAGACTATTACAAAGCTGTTCATGATTGGGTTTCAGTCATAGTGTTCCAACACCCACCTCTCCACCAGTGCACATTTCTCAACACCAATGTCCCTAGTTCCACCCCCCAACCGTCCTCTATAGCAGGCACTTCTCTCTCGCTCTCTCTTTCTCTCTCCATATGCACATTGTGGTTTGCAATACAGATACCGAAGGGTTATCATGTACATCCTTTTACCTACTTTCAATACTCAATTCTAGACTAGTTTACCATTTCCAACTATTATTGTGTTTGTATTGTTTATTCTGCTCGAATGCTGGCTCCATCAGGGACTTTGCCTGTCTGGTTCACTGTTGAATCCTCCCCCCCCCCCCCCCCCTACCCCAAACAGAATCTAGTACAAAGTTACTCTCAATAAATATTTGCCAAATCAATGATTGAGAGCAGGACTAGGGGAAGCATCAGAGAGCCACATAGTCCTCGTCCCTTCACTTCTCTACAAGTTTCATTTGGTGTCAGTAGTCCTAAGGGAGCAACTCTCTGGAGAATGAGCCAGAGAGTTGGAGCCAAATGAGCGTCTAAGGAAGGAGCTGCAAGAAGAGGCAACTTAGGTAACTCCGTCTCTCAGCAGCTTTGGGAAGGGAGGGGCCGGTGGTCCAATGGTCACTCTGGACACACATTTCTACCCCAGTTTTACTCCTCCCCAGCTTCTTCCCTGCCATTCCAGGCAGAGAATTCCAAGAGCTGCAGAGCAATGGACTCACTCCCTCCCTGTATGTATTCATCCGCCTCTGTGCTGCCTTTCTAAGCTTCCTTCTCTTTTCAGTACCCCCCAGCTCCACTAAGTCCTGAGTCTCCAATTGTTCTCACTTCCCATTGTCTAAAATATTGGGTTGATACCTTTTCTAGTCTTTATCCTCATGATAGGTCTTTTGAGGGGAGCAATTAATGTAAAGACTCATCATCGGCCATGCCTAACAGGAAGCTCATGACAGTTCTTACCCTGCCATTTTTGAATCTGGGTATTACTAAGTTTGCTAATTGGAACTACAAACATGATGATGTAAACTGTGAGCCTGAAAACAATGAAACAAGTACTTCTAAAAGTGATGTTTTATTCACTGTTAACTTAGAGAATGTTTTGATGAGCATCCCTGAGTCTATTGCATTCCTGAGGAGCAGATGATACTTTGTTATTGGTCTAAATATTCATATTCGTTCATTCAAAAGATCTCACTGTATATTTCTCACATTTATTTTGTTCTCCACCACGATTTTTTGTTATAGTTCCCCAAAACTTTGGAATTTCCTTGGTCACCAAAGGTTCTTTTGTTTTGTTAATAAAAGTAAGTTTTGGAAACCTCCTAAAGATGGGGACTGACAGCCAGGGAAAGCAACATTTCCCTGACTTCCTATCTAGAGGTTGAGTTCAGTTGTCAAAAGCCAATGACTTAATGAAGTCTTCATAAAAGCATCCAAGAAGGGACTTTGGAGAGTTTCTTTTGCCAATGTAGGATATTTTGGGAGTGCCTAATCCATGTACTATCTCTGACCCCACACCTGGGTTTCTTTCAAATTTAGACTTGATCACTTGATCACTTGACATCCCATTATTTGTCTATTTGCTCGAGCGGGCACCAGTAACATTTCCATTTGTCCCTGTCACGTGCCAGTGTAGCCCAATGGCATCTGGTTGCTCCAGGAATACAAAGAGCCTCAAACCATTTGTTCAGGGTCTTGACAAAGAAGTCTGACCATCTTGTAGGTGGGCTGCCATGTGATCTTTTGACATCCTGTGGGATCCAGTCGGTAAGAGCTCTAGTCCAGTGATCAACTCCAAGTTGCATTTCATGTCCAGCCCATCTGATTTTTTTTTTTTTTGCTTTTTGAGTCACACCCGGCAATGCTCAGGGGTTACTCCTGGCTCTGCACTTAGGAATTACTCCTGGGAGTGCTTAGGGTACCCTATGGGATGCCGGGGATCGAACCTGGGCTGGCATGGGCCTGCCGCGTGCAAGGCAAACACCCTACCCGCTGGACTGTCTCTCCAGTGTTTTGACATAAGAGATAATCTCGGAGGAAGGGACTCCGGCCCTTGTTTAAACCTGAAACAAGTGTGGCATCACCCTAGTGTGGCACCACCTTATACCTGCACCTAGAAGCTGATTCGTTGATCTTTGTTGGCACTACCATCCCTGAAGATAGGATTACTTTGGATATGTACATGATCGACTTTGTTCGGAGAGAGGCCTGAGTGCATGGTCGGAGTTCTCACCAAGAGCTAGAGGTCTGGGGAATCCCCTTATCTTGGATTGTAGTGGCGGAGCTGGCTTTATTTTGGAACTGTGCTGGACTTCTGAGTTTTCATCCATTCCCCACTGGCCTCAGAGGTAGAAGGGAACTCATTTCCTGATATTGTTGGAGACTCTGACACTAAACCTTCTTTATTTTGTTTTAATGAGAAAGTTTTTGAATTAATTTTATTCATTTCAAACATAGAGAGAAGGTCCAGAGAGATGGTACAGCAGGCAGGCTGCTTGCCTCGCACCCTGTATGGTCCCCCAAATGCAAATATATAGTTGATAAAACACATTTTCTATTCTAGATATATAATCACAGTAATTCACTTATGAAAGAGGTGCACTTGGTATGTATTTGGTGGTAAGTTGTTTGTCTTAAGTACAAAGTGCTGGGCCAAAACTAAAACCCAGGCTATTATTTTTTTATTTTTTTATTTTTTTTTTGCTTTTTTGGGTCACACCCAGCGATGCTCAGAGTTACTCCTGGCTCTGCACTCAGGAATTACTCCAGGCGGTGCTCGGGGGACCATATGGGATGCCGGGATCGAACCCTGGCCGGCACGGGCGGCGGCTGCAAGGCAAACGCCCTACCCGCTGGGCTATCGCTCCGGCCAGCCAGGCTATTATTTAAATCTCTGGCTTCACCTGGTTTCATTACTCAGGAGAAATTCAAATTTCTGTAGAATTTTGGCTCTAGGAGTTGGTCAGAGGAAAAATCTGAAACATCTAAAAGTCACTTGGCTAGACAAAAGTGTTTTCTTGAGACATGGAGGGAGTCATTCATGACTTCACATTCAAAAGCGTGCCTCAGCCTACTTTATCCCTCGCATCTTCAGACTAAAGGCCAGGACCTAGGCTCCTGGAAGATGTCTTCTGGCTGGAACACAAACTGTGGGCACTTTTTTTTAGTTTTTGGGTCACACCCAGTGATTCTTAGGGGTTACTACTGGCTCTGCACTTGGGAACCACTCCTGGCAGTGCTTGGGGGACCCATGGGATGCCGGGGATCAAACCAGGGTCCATCGTGTGTAAAGCATTGCGTCTCTACTATCTCTCAGAGCCTGAAACGTAATGACTTTATTATCTATCTATCTATCTATCCTATCTATCTATCTATCTATCTATCTATCTATCTATCTATCTATCTATCTATCTATCTATCTATCTATCTATCTATCTATCTATCTATCTATCTATCTATCTATCTATCTATCTATCTATCTATCTATCTATCTATCTATCTATCTATCTATCTATCTATCTATCTATCTATCTATCTATCTATCTATCCATCCATCCCCTCTCTATCTATCTCTCTATTTGCTTATTTATTTATTTATTTATTTATTTATTTATTTATTTATTTATTTATTTTCTTTTTGGTTCACACCCAGCGATGCTCAGGGTTACTCCTGGCTCTGCGCTCAGGAATCACTCCTGGCACTGCCTGTGGGACCATATGGGAACCCCGGTCGGCTGCATGCAAGGCAAACGCCCTACCTGCTGGACTATCGCTCCGCCCGAAACGTAATGACTTTAACCAGCATCTTCTTTTTTTTTCCATTTATAAGCAAATTTTATACTTTATTTTTCCTAACAGGTATATGGTATTCCATTGTGTACATGTCCCATAGTTTCTTTTTTTTTTAACATTTTATTATACCACCGTGAGATATACAATTACAATGCTGTTCACACTTGGGGGTTTCGGTCACACAGTGTTCCAGCACCCCGCCCT
This sequence comes from Cryptotis parvus, assembly GCA_021461705.1. Taxonomy (NCBI): domain Eukaryota; kingdom Metazoa; phylum Chordata; class Mammalia; order Eulipotyphla; family Soricidae; genus Cryptotis; species Cryptotis parvus. The sequence goes on along the minus strand of JAJIBD010006785.1, from coordinate 59,010 downwards.
CCACCAGTGCCCCCCAGCCACCACCCATGTCCCCAATTCCCTCCCCCTCCCACATCCTGCCTAAATGGCAGGTTCTTTTTTTTAAATTTTTTTATTTTTACAATTACAAAGATATACAATTAAAAAGTTCATATTTGGGTTTTGGTCATACAGTGTAGCAGCACCCATCCCGCCACCAGTGCCCATCTCCCACCACCAACGTCCCCGGTTCCCTCCCCCTCCCCCAGCCCTCCTCCATGGCAGGTTCTTTATTTCTTTCCATTTCTCTATCTTTCTCTTTTTCCTTCCTCTCCAGACTATGGATTACAAAACATACATTAAAGGGTTGTCATGTGTATCCTTTTGCCTCTATTTAATGCTCAGTTCTAGGTTGGCATTAGTACCCTCACAATTGTTAGCACACTGTTCCATTTTCTGTCTTACCTAGCCTCTGACTCCCACACGTTTGTGATAATTTCCACCTTTGACAGGACCTCCTGATGTATGTTTCACTTGACCTTGGATATTGGTATCATAATATGTACCTATATATTTATGTTATGCAGATAAATGCAGTCATTCTGTAACTGTCTCTCTCCTTCTGGCTAATTTCAATGGCAGGTTCTTTATCTCCTCTCCTCTCCCTCTCTCTCTCCTCCTTCTCCCATACATTGTACACTTCTAAGTGCACTCACGTACACTTAGAAGCCATCATTTGCATCTTTTTGTCTGTATTTAATGCTCAGTTCTATGTTAGCATCAGAACTTTAGACATTTATTCACACATGTTCCCTTCTCTATCTAAACCAACCTCTGACTCCCACACGCTTGTGGTAATTTCCACTTTCGGTAAGATCACCTAGTATATTTATGTCATGCAAATAAATGCAGTCATTCTATATCTCTCTCTTTCCTTCTGACTAATTTCACTCAACATGATTCTTTCCATATCCATCCATTTATAGCAAAATTTCATAACTTCATTTTTTTCTGACAGCTGCATAGTATTCCATTGTGTAGATATACCACAGTTTCTTTATCCAGTCATCAGTTCTCGGGCATACTGGTTGTTTCCAGGTTCTGGCTATTGTGAATAGTGCTGCTATGAAAATAAAAGTGTGGATTGTGTTTCCGCTGTGTGTTTTTGGCTTTCCAGGGTATATTCCCAAGAGCGGTATGGCTGGGTCAAAGGGGAGCTCAATTTCTAGTCTTTGGAGGAATGTCCATATTGTTTTCCAGAAAGGTTGTACAAGTCGACATTCCCACCAACAGTGTATGAGAGTCCCCTTTTCCCCACATCCACGCCAGCACTTGTTGCTTTTACCCTTTTGGATATGGGCCATTCTCTGTGGTGTGAGGTGATATCTCATTGTTGTTTTGATTTGCATCTCTCTGATGATTAGTGATGATGAGCATTTTCTCATATGCCTTTTGGCCATTCGGATTTCTTCCTTGTCAAAGTTTCTGTTCATCTCCTCTCCCCCATTTTCTAATGGGGTTGGCTGTTTTTTCTTATGTATTTGTACCAGTGCCTGATATATCCTGGATATTAACCCCTTATCAGATGGGTATTGGGTGAATATTCTTTCCCATTCTGTCGACTGTCTTTCTATCTTGGTCACTGTTTCTTTCGAGGTGCAGAAGCTCTTCAGTTTCATGTAGTCCCATATATTTATATTTTCTTCTAGCTGCTTTGTTAATGGTGTTTCACCTTTGAAGATGTCTTTAGCATCGATGTCGTGGAGGGTTTTTCCTATATTTTCTTCAATGTACTTTATGGATTCAGGTCTGACATTGAGATCTTTAATCCATTTTGATCTGATTTTTGTGCAAGGTGTTAGACACAGGTCCAAATTCATTTTTTTACATGTAGCTGTCCAGTTTTCCCAGCACCACTTGTTGAAGAGGCTTTCCCTTACTCCAGTTTGGACTCTTTGCACCTTTATCAAAGATTAACTGATCATGTCTTTGAGGGTGGGTGTCAGGATACTCAACTCTATTCCATAGGTCCACTGGTCTGTTTTTATTCCAGTACCACGCTGTTTTAATTACTGCTGCTTTGTAGTACAGTTTGAGGTTGGGAAAGGTGATGCCTCCCATCTTCTTCTTCCCAAGGATTGCTTTAGCTATCCGTGGGGGTTTGTTATTCCATACGAATTTCAGAAGTGTTTGGTCAATTTCTTTAAAGAATGTCATGGGAATCCTTATAGGAACCGCATTGAATCTGTACAAAGCTCTAGGGAGTATTACCATCTTGACAATGTTAATTCTCCCCATCCAGGAGCAGGGAATGTGTTTCCATTTCCTCGTGTCCTCTTTTATTTCTTGAAGCAGTGTCTTGTAGTTCTCCTTGTATAGGTCCTTTACACACTTGGTTAAGCTGATTCCTAGGTATTTGATTTTCTGTGGCACAATTGTGAACGGAATCGATTTCTTAATATCCCTTTCTTCTCTTTCGTTATTTGTGTATAGGAAAGCCACCGACTTTTGGGCATTGATTTTGTACCCTGCCACTCTACTATACCTATCTATTGTTTCTAAGAGTTTTTGGGTCGAGAGTTTAGGGTTCTCTAGGTATAATATCATGTCATCTGCAAATAATGATAGCTTGATTTCTTCCTTGCCTATCTGGGTGCCCTTAATGTCCTTTTCTTCTCTGATTGCTATGGCGAGTACCTCCAGTACTATATTGAATAAAAGAGGTGAGAGAGGGCAACCTTGTCGTGTTCCTGATCTTAAGGGGAAGGCTTTCAATTTTTCCCCATTGGGAATGATACTCGCTGTGGGCTTTTGGTAGATGGCTTTGACTATCTTGAGGAAGCTTCCTTCAATTCCCATTTTCTGGAGGGTTTTAATCATGAATGGGTGCTGGATCTTGTCAAATGCTTTTTCTGCATCTATCGATAGGACCATATGGTTTTTATTTTTTCTCTTATTGATGTGATGTATTATGTTGATTGATTTGCGAATGTTGAACCATCCTTGCATTCCCGGGATGAATCCCACTTGGTCATGATGTATGATCTTTTTGATGAGTCTTTGGATTCTGTTTGCTAGTATTTTGTTGAAGATCTTAGCATCTGTGTTCATCAAGAAGATTGGTCTGTAATTTTCCTTCTTTGTATTGTCTCTCCCTGCTTTGGGTATCAGGGTGATATGCGCCTCGTAGAAGCTGTTTGGGAGTGTTTCTGTTTCTTCTATTTCCTGGAAGAGCTTGAACAGGACTGGCAGTAGGTCCTCCTTAAAGGTTTGGTAGAATTCGCCAGTGAACCCATCTGGACCTGGGATTTTGTGTTTGGGCAGACTTTTAATTACTGTTTCAATTTCCCGATGGTGATAGGCTTATTTAGGTATTGGAGGTCTTCTTGTTTCAATCGTGGGAGGTTATAGGACTTCAGGAATTTATCCATTTCTTCTAGGTTCTCATGTTTTGTGGCATACAGGTTCTCAAAATAACCTCTGATGATCTCTTGTATTTCTGTTTTTTTCTGTTGTGATGTCACCATTTTCATTTCTGATTCTGTTTATTTGGGTTCTCTCTTTCCCTGTCCTTACAAGTCTTGCCAGTGGCTTGTCGATCTTGTTTAATTTTTCAAAAAACCAGCTCTTGGTTTCATTAATCTTTTGGATTGTTTTTTTTGGTTTCCAGGTCGTTGATTTCCTCCCTAAGTTTCACTATTTCCTTCCTTCTGCCTGGGTTGGGCTTCCCTTGTTGGTCTTTTTCTAATATTTTCAGCTGTGAGGTCAGGTTATTTATATGGGCCCTTTCTTCCTTTCTGATGAATGCTTGCAGAGCTATGAACTTTCCTCTTAACACAGCTTTTGCTGTGTCCCACAAGTTCTGATAGTTGGTATCTTCATTGTCATTTGTTTCTAAGAATCTTCTGATTTCCTGTTTGATTTCTTCTATGACCCATTTGTTGTTCAGCAGTGAGCTGTTTAGTTTCCAGGTGTTTGGTTTAGCTCCCTGCTTCTGTGTATGGTTCACTACTATTTTCAGTGCATCGTGATCTGAAAAGATAGTCGACACATTTTCAATCTTTTTATTTTGTTGAGGTATGCTTTGTGGCTCAGTATATGGTCTATCTTGGAGTACGTTCCATGTGCACTGGAAAAAAAAGTGTATTCAGCTTTTTTGGGATGAAAAGCCCTGTATATATCAACCAGCTCTCTTTCTTCTATTTCTTCCTTCAGGTCCAGTATTTCCCTGGTGAGTTTCAGCCTCGTCGATCTATCCATAGTCGAAAAGGCAGTGTTGAAGTCTCCAACTATTATTGTGCTACTGTTAATGTCTTCTTTGAGGTCTATTAATAGTCGTTTTAAGTATTTTGCTGGCCCCTCGTTTGGCGCATATATGTTTAGCAGTGTGATTTCTTCCTGGTATACATACCCCTTAATTATTAAGAAATGGCCTTCATTGTCCCTTTTGACCTTTTCCAGCCTGAAATCTATATTGTCAGATACGAGTATGGCCACACCCGCCTTTTTGGAGGGGTTGTTTGCGTGGAGAATGGTCTTCCAGCCTTTGACTTCGAGTCTGTGTTTGCTCTGGTTATTCAGATGTGTTTCTTGTAGGCAGCAGAATGTTGGATTCAGTTTTTTAATCCATTTTGCCACCCTGTGTCTCTTAATTGATGCATTTAGACCATTGACGTTGAGAGAGATTTGTCATTGGATTTTGTGCCATCTTTCTGTTTAACCTTGTTGTGGTTTTGGGTTGTCTTATTTTACAATAGACCCTTCAATCCTTCTTTTAGAGTTGGTTTTGAGTCTATGAATTTCCTAAGTTGTTGTTTATCCATGAAGTTGTGTATCTTTCCTTCGCATCTGAAAGTAAGTCTAGCTGGGTAAAGAATTCTTGGTGAGGCCTGCAGTTCCTTGAGTCTTTTCACAATATCCCACCATTGTTTTCGGGCTTGGAGTGTTTCATCTGAGAAGTCTGCTGTAAATCTCAGGGATGCTCCTTTGTATGTGATTTCCTTCTTTGATCTTGCTGCTTTCAGTATTCTATCTCTGTCTATCGTTTTTGTCATTTTAATAAGGATGTGTCTTGGAGTATTCTTATTGGGGTTTCTTTAGCTGGTATCCTTCGGACCTCCTGTATCTGGGAGCATGCTTTCTTCAGTTCGGGAAACTTGTCAGCGATGATGGCTTTGACAGTTTCTTCTTCATCAGGGTTTTCTTCTTGCCCTTCTGGCATCCCAATGATGCGTATGTTGTTCCTTTTGGCTTCATCCCGATTTTCTCTAGTAGTCTGTTCGTTGATTGTGAGTCTTTTTTCCATCTTCTGGTGTTGTCTACAGAATCTCTAAACCTCGTCTTCGAGATCACTAATTCTTTCTTCCGTAGCTGTTACTCTGCTTTGGAGGCCTTCTCCTGTGTTTTTCAGTTCACTTACCTCATTTTTAATATCTGTCATTTCTGCTTGTACTTTGGTCTGAAATTTACTCAATTCTGCTCTCATTTCCTCCTGTACTTTACTGAGTTTGTATTCCATTGTTTCTTTTATTTCCTTGTACATCTTTAACAGTTGCTTACGAAATTCCTTTTCAGAGAGGTTATACAGCTCATCGTTATTGCTGGACTCATCGGTATTAATAACTTCAATCATAGAACTTGAGGGACTTTTGCGCTGCTTTACCATAATGACTATCGTAGGTTGAAAATGAGTGTTCTGGGTGACTAGTCAGTAAAGTTAGTTGTGCCTGAATTACTTTACAGCTAGGGATGTATAGCAAAGAGTGTAGGGGACAATGCTCAGTGTTATGTCAGGTAGATAGAATATAATTTTGAATTTTGGGTGTCTGTGGGTGGTTCCGGTGTCAGGGGGTCAGGGTGGAGGTCTTGCAGTGGGAGTTCCTGCGCAGATGGGTGGGGGGTCGATCCCCTCCTCAAAGCTGGAGCCTTTTCTCCTGGAGCCCAGTGGTCAGGGGCTGCCACCGCGGAACGCACCTGGTGGGAAGAGCGCGGAGATCTGCTGGGCGTCGGGGCTGGATGGCGTCAGAGGGAGTTCCTGGTGGGAAGAGCGCGGAGATCTGCTGGGCTTGGGGCTGGATGGCGTCAGAGAACCAGCATCTTCTGACTAAGCTCTTCAGTCAGAATTCTGTGCACAGAGTGGCTGGGTCAAGAGGCTGTGGTCTGGAAGGCTGTTATGAGGCTTCAGACTCCCTGCTGAGCCTCACTCCTGCTATGACTGTAGCCCTGTTTCTGGTCTGGCTCCCCAGGGTGGGTTTCTCTTAGCCCTAGCAGCTTCCCGCACTCCTGCTCTTCAGTCCCTCTAGCTCCAAAGGCAGCCCTGAAGACTCTCCTTTCCAATGGCTCTTAAGCTTCGATTTCTGCCTTCCCTCCTGCTGACAGTCAGAGGAAACTGCATCCAGAGTCCCATATGCGCCACCCAGAACCACCTGCCCACATTTAACTCGACCATAGCCCTGGCTCAGAGGTCCTGCATCGGGCACACAGGTTTCATACACACACTGAGGTGGCCCAGAGTCACTTGGGGTCCCCTTAGAATTCTTCCCATTATACTATTTAAGAGAACATAGATTCTCATTTCTTCTTCTTTCCTCTCTCTCCCACTGACGCTGGTAATTTGCTGGTACTGAGGCTTTGCCAGGCATGTGATGTGGCAGCCCAGACCATCTGGCTTTTCATCTCCAAAATTGGGGACGTAGAAGAGCTTAGAGGCTGCCCAAAAGGGTTCAGAAGGTGAGGAGAAGAGGACATCTGTGGATGCAAAGCGTTTCTGGAACCAGGTGAGAGAAAGGTTGTTCTGTGCAGAGAAGACAGAGACCCACGGGCTAGCATCAGGCTGCCCAGGTTCTACTTCTTGGAAGAACCTTCAGGAAGACGGCAGAGCCTGAAGACTAAGCCTGAAGACTTAGACTAAGATGAAGACCAAGAATGGGATGTCATCTCAGGAAGAATAGGTTAGAGGATATTGATATAATCATTTTGTTGATTCAGAAGGCATGTGTGAGTGAGTGAGTGAGTGAGTGAGTGAGTGTGTGTGTGTGTGTGTGTGTGTGTGAAGACTCACAGCTTCAAGAAAGACTCCTGTGCCCAAGAAAGGGGTAGTGGTAGCTGCTTCTGCATCTTAGGGGCCACATGGAAGGTGACAAAGATGGCGCAGTAGACCATGAGCCCTCTGAGTCCTGGTTCCACACACTGAAATGTGCCCACACAGTGAACTGTGCCTCAGTCCCATAGGCTCCAAAATGGAGTGAAATTTGGCTGAGAGCAGCCCCAAGGACAGGCTAAAGTTTCCCAGCAGTTCTGCAGACTGTAAGCTGAGGGTCAGAAGATATAGTTATAGCAGATGAAATTAGATTTAGTGCACATCTGAATGTCTGCTGAAAGTCGCACTCCCCACACAATAAGAATGGGATACCATTTCAGGAAGAATATGTTAGAGGATATCGATATGATCGTTTTGTTGATTCAGAAGGTGTGTGTGTGTATGTGTGTGAGTGTGTGTGTGTGTGTGTATGTTATGGGTATGTGCCCTGCCCTATATCAGCAATAGTAGCATGCACAGATATTTATCAGTATATCATGCACATATATGTTAGTAATGCCAATACAAGCATTTCTCTTTCTCTCTCTCTCTCCACACACACACACACACACACCTGAAATATTGGGGCTTGAGTTCAGACATTATGGTCCGTTATGCATCTTCAGCATCCCAGTGGAACAGCTTAAGGAATCAACGCAGTGTCCCAGAGGCATCGCCTTATCCATGAAGCTTGCACGTGGCATGATGCCTCATGCGAGAGCATCTTCTGGGCCTCTGGGACTCTTCAGCCCCGGTGACTCGCTCAGCAGAGATGAGTTGTGTTTTGTGTAGCAGAAAGAAGACCTGCGAGGTGTTTTGAGGGGATCATAGAGTGGGCACAATTCCTCTCTGCCTTTTCCTGACAAAAGCCCTCCACAACAGTTCCTTTTGGAAGAGGCTCTGCTTTGACCTATAACGCATGTAAAAAGTGCTCTGACTTTAAGTGTATCCATAGTGAGTCTCTGAATGTGAGAAGACCCTGCAGCAAACCCAGACCCAGAGGCAGGAAGCTCTACTCTCTCACTCTTAGGAAGTTCTCTGTGACTCCATCCAGATGCCACCAAATAAATGCTTTCATTACCATAACCATCTCTTGTTTGGAAATGCCACATCATATGATCACATGTTCTTTTGCGCTTCAATTCTGCCACTCTGATTTGTCTTTGTGCCGTTCACCCATTCTGTGTGTGTATAGAAAAGATCCCAGCTCTGGGGGCTTGGGGGCAGCTTGAGAGCCCTCTACACAGTGTAGGGCATGTCAGGGACATTTGAGATGGGGACAGTTTCTGCCAAGGCACCAGCCGATACAGATTTCCTCTATCTGAGTCCTTCAGCTTTCTTCATGGACACCAAACTGAGATTAGTGTTTGGTGACCCACCCAGAAGCTGGACGTTCCCACTCCCTGGGAAGTACCCCCAGACACCCCTGGTCTGGGCTCCCTCACTCTAATGTTTGCCTTGACATGTGACATTTATCAGTTCAAAGGGCGAGAAGAGTGTGATCTTCTCACGGACACCAAACATTCGAATACACTAAGAACTTCTATTATCTGAATGTGCCAGGCCTCCTCCTCCCGCTTCTCCTCCTCCTCCTTTTATTAAAGTTATTCATAGTGGAATTGGAGACACACACTATGGCAGCAGGCATCCCACCACCAGTGTCAGCTTCCCTCCACCAATGTTCCCAGGTTCCCATCTGGCTCTCCCCAACCTCACAACCTGCCGCTCGGCAGCCAACTTCCAAGTTCAGTTGCTAAAATCTAGGCCTCTTGGTTTCAGGGTTGTTGACTCTGTGGTTTGGATGTTTCTTAACCTTTGTACCTGACTCCCCGACCTGACCCTCATTGCATCTCATTCCAGACTTTATCACCATGGATGTCTGTGTGGTTTCCAATTTTTTCTCTTGACTACTGATGAGCAAACTGGTCTAAACATTTTTTGGAGAGCATCTGCTTTCAGCGATATTGTGCTCTATCTTTTTTGGGGGAGAATAACGCCCATCGGGGCTCAGGGGTTACTTCTGGTATGGTGCTCGAGGGTCACTTCCTGTGATGCTTGGGGACTATGTGGTGATGTGGATCAAACCTGGGTTGTGTTCTCAGTCTTATCTTGTGTTGTTTGGTGGGTAGGATTGCTTGGCATGCAAAGTCAGATTGTTCCACATTCCCTGAATATGTAGAATTGTCAATCTTAGAAACGTTTACTTCCCTAGTGGATATACTCTTTCATTGTTTCTCCCATGAGTTGAGTAATTTTCCTTGTGATTTTTGTTAATTGAGTATCTTCTTGTGTAGAGTACTTCTTGGGAGTTGTTTGCCCCCCCATTTTTTTTGAGGGGCCGGCTGCACCTTCTCTAAAAGAAAGTTAGACTGGCAAGTTATGCTCACCATAGACAACTACCCTGTTGCTAAGGTCAGAAGATGCCCTAATGAATGGGCCTCAGTCAGTGGGGCTCAAGCAGAAAAGCAGAGCTCAGAGCTACAGAACAGGGTTCTTTAACAGTGATGAGATGAAGCACGGAGGAGGCTTCTGAGTTTGGGTCTGGGAGTCTGACAAACAGGTCCGAAAATTGGCTTTGACCCAGAGAGAATGAGAGGAGAAACCCAGAAGGACCCTGCGGACCCTCCCAAACAGGCTCGGAGGGCCCTAGGGGCTCGCGCACTGATACTTGGGTCAGCCATGTAGGTTGGATGGGCCAATGTTCAAGCCCAGAAATGTCCTCATCAGGCCCAGCAGAGCCAGGAGCCACCAGATCCACCAGACCCACCCAACAGTGCCTGTGTCCGTACATGGTCATGAATCAAACTTGGTTCTTGAGTATGTGAGGCCTGAGCTTTGGTCTTCGGAGTGATCTTCCCCAATGTCCCCTTTGACTGAATCTGTTGGCAGCTCGTGGCAGAGGCTGGTGTCCTTCACGTGGCCATGCTCACACCCATCAGTCCACTGAGAGGGAATCAGGGAAAGCAGATCGGGGCATGTGGGGACACCGCAGAACTGGATGCCATACTGTCCAGCAGCGGTTCTAGACACTGCCTCGTCCCTGCTTCCACATCACACACACTTGTAGCCGTAGTATTCCTGCTCTGAACCCCTCAGGAAGGGAATTCTGGAAGTGCAAATGCCTTATAACCCAGCAGACTCTGTGCTGTCCCCAGAAAGCCTGTCCCCAATAGACTGAAGGAAACTACTGTTTATGAAGCACTGTTTGGGCATGGACTGTGCTAAACCATTTAGACTGTAGTAGGGAGTAGAGAGGAATGTGTGTTTGCTGGAAATGTTGCTCAGGAGACACTGAGCTGGCCGCATCTGCCAGTTGTAGAGAGAGCCCCCCAAACACAGGGAGGTGTCCAAAAGACTTAGAGCTGTGCTACGTGGGTTAACTTGCGGCGGGGGTGGGGGTGGATGGGTTAGGACATAAGAACTGTGAAGGGCTGTGGCCTTACTAGCGCAAGGAGGCTGAGGTACTGATACCATGGAGAAACGTGTCCGGATGGAAATTGCTGACATCTTTTATTGTCATTTCTTTCCTTCTCCTGTACCTCTTTTTCCTTCTAGGCGCAGACTTTTATATTACCCAAGGGATAGTGAAAGAAGCCAACTACAAAAAAAAAAAAAAAAAGAAAAGAAAAAGCTTTTCTTCTTTGGTAGATTTATGAGGTTTGGGGGTCCTTGTGCTATGGCGGTAGCAGGATCTTGGAGAAGTACCTGCAAGCACTGGGGACAGAGCTAGTCTCATGATAGATGCTGAGTTTGAGTTTGAGCTGGATTTCCAGTTTGGAGATGAATTAAATGCTGAGACGGGCTGGCGGTGGAGGTGCGTGATGAGACGTGCCCTTGGTTACGGCGCCTCATGCCAGACTGGGCTCGTGCAGGGAGACTGGTCCTGAGTGTTTATCCACACTGGGGCGTCTGCGTCCCCAGCTGAAAGACCTGCAGCACAGGATTCTCTTTCTCACTTTCTTTTCTCCATTTCTGCTTTATTTGTTCATCTATTTATCTCTCTAGTGACTTACTCTCCCTTCCTCTCTTCCCATTGTTGTAGTGATGACAGTTCCTGCACACCCATTTCTTATCGAAATGAAAAGGTACAAAGAGCAGGAAGGCTCAGTTTAGGCTGGGTGTAGGATCGAGTCAATGGACAGAGTTCTGATCTCTACTACCATTCTGTTAGGTGCAGTCTCCTTTTGGGTAGCGTTTGGTCATGTTTGCCCATGGCCTTTCTTCAGTGGTCTAAGTATGGTCAGAAGATAATCAATACCAAGTAAACAACGAGTCTATCCTGAGAAATTTTTTTTACCTTCCGCTTCATAAAACCAATTTCATTTGCTTGCACTCAATGTACCTATACCTAGCATGCATCTCAACAGAAGGCACCGTGTAGTCTACACACATCTTCTGAGCACTTTGTAACCGTAAGATCCTGTTCTGAGTGTTGAGGACACAAATTCTCCGTCAGAATGAGCAAAACAGAAATTGGTTTCTCTTGGGTTTTTGTGTGGACCCTAAGTGAATGTGATCGATAACTAATGGTCAGAGTCAAGCTGAGACAAGATTGAAATTACAGAGGGTAAACCCAGAGATAAATGCCTCCATCTCTCCTACTCACAGACATGGGGCAGAGCTGCTACTGGCTCTCCCTGTACCCAGTCGCTCACGAGGCGCCCAGGAGGGATGGCAGGTTCTATCCCTGGCCCGCCACCCCAGCAGAGCCTTTCAACAAGCCTTGCAACAAGCCAGATGACACCCCCTCCATGAGGGTCTCCATTTTCCACATCCTGACTTCCCTCTTGTCAGAACTCCACCCAACAGAAGAGCCTATCACAGCCCAGCTGGTGAGGCTGCTTGCGGCCACGTGGTTCATCAATAAATGCTGGATTTAGAGATGACTACCCGCATGGCAGAGCCTGGCAAGCTACCCGTGTCGTATTTGATATGCCAAATACCAGTAACAATTTTAGACCTCATTCCCATGACCTGATGGAATGGTTTGAGGCTCTTTATGTTCCTGGAGCAAGCGGATGCCCTTGGGCTACACTAGCATGAGACAGGACATATGGAGATGTTACTGGGCCCCGCTCGAGCCATTTGATGATCAATGGGAAGACAGTGATACAGTGATCTCTCTCACTGCTGTAAGGAGAGAAAGAGAGAGAGAGAGAGAGAGAGAGAGAGAGAGAGAGAGAGAGAGAGAGAGAGAGAGAGAAACACTTTAGAAGGGCGAAGAAGGGAATAGCTGAAACAAAGCAAATCCAGGGAGGTCAGAGCAGAAAACAGGGACAGTTCCCTCCCTTGGCTCTTTTCTAGAAATAGACCTAGAGAACTGTAGTTTCTTTTTCTTTTTTAATATTTCTTTTTATTTTTTATAAATAAATTATCCATGAATGTTTTATTTATTTTTTTAAAGTATTTTATTATACCACTGTGAGATATACAATTACAAAGATATACAATTTAAAAGTTCATATTTGGGTTTTGGTCATACAGTGTTCCAGCACCCATCCCGCCACCAGTGCCCATTTCCCACCATCAACGTCCCCGGTTCCCTTCCCCCTCCCCAGCCCGCCTCCATGGCAGGTTATTTATTTCTTTCCCTCTCTCTCTCTTTCTCTTTTCCTTTCCTTCCAGACTATGGATTACAGAACATACATTAAAGGGTTGTCATATGTATCTTTTTGCCTGAATTTAATGCTCAGTTCTAGGTTGGTATTAGTACCCTCGACAATTGTTAGCACACTGTTCCATTTTCTGTCTTACCTAGCCTCTGACTCCCACACATTTGTGATAATTTCCACCTTTGACAAGACCTCCTGATATATGTTTCACTTGACCTTGGATATTGGTATCATAATATGTACATATATATTTATGTCATGCAAATAAATGCAGTCATTCTGTATCTGTCTCTCTCCTTCTGGCTAATTTCACTCAACATAATCTTCTCCATGTCCATCCATTTATAGGCAAATTTTATAACTTCATTTTTTTTCTAACAGCTGCATAGTATTCCATTGTGTAGATGTACCAAAGCTTCTTTATCCAGTCATCAATTCTAGGGCACTCTGGTTGTTTCTAGATTCTGGCTATTGTGAATAATGGAGAACTGTAGTTTCTAATTATAAACTAGGAACGATAACAAGAAAGGGCAATTTGAGATCAAGATTGGTCAGAAAGAGTAAAACTGGTTACAATTTTTAAATGCAGCTCTCAATCTCAAAAGGTCAAATGCAACAGAGGAAATTATGAGCAAGTAAAAGAGAAGAACAACTTGTTTTTTGTGCATGGGAAAGAAACATTTTCTTCCTCTAGTTTAGAAGAAAAAAGGCTTTTCTCTTTAAGAGCCAACAGAGAAGAACAGAGTTTCTCCAAACATGTGCATAGCACTCAGATAACCTAGTAAGGATGTGCTAGTCAGGACGAGGGTTCCTGGCATTAAAGACTAACCAGCTCACTATTCTTTTCCTACCTTAGCAGCCTGACTCAAAGTTTTCCACTGGTCTACACGCCCCGTTAGCTGGGGCCTGGGCATTCTGTGTTGTCTGCATGGGGCTGGGCCCAGAGCAGATGCTGGTCCTTGCTGGCCCCAGCTCATGGAACTGACGGCGAAGCTGCTGCCGGTAGGTGGCAGTATGGCTCAACTCCCGTTTTCCAGCGGTCCCTTAGGAACTTTCTATAACATTAAAATAGCTCTTTTCAAAGGTGCACTTTTTACTGACGTAACATTGCATTATAACACGTTTTGAGCGTATATCAGTGAAAACCAACATATCAAGAGAGTGTCTATGTGAAATGCACCGCTGAAAATCCAGCTCCGTCTCTTGCCAAGCCTTTGGCCCCCTTTGTCCTGGCATCCTCCCTGTAGTCCCTCTTTCCTTGTGGTGACCACCAATTGATCTTAGAGTCCGACATTTATTTAGCTTTAAACTCATCTCTTTATGGTCTGGTAACAAGTTACTCAGTCTTTCTTAACTAGAAGGTGACACCCATCTGTAAAATGGGAAAACAGTAGGCAAAGTTATGAGCATCAAAAATCGACGTAAAATATTCGGTAAGGGGCTTAGCACATAGCTCTCAACAACTGGCAGTTGTTACCATGGTACCTATGAGCAATGATGAAATTTTACCTAGACATTACCGGGCAGCTGAGCAGTCCAGAAAGGCTGAATAAGACACAAATCCCGACACTAGTTTAGCTAAAAAGTTACTGACAAGTGACTAACCGATAACCAAACAGTCTATTTTTTAAAAAAATGTTATCGTGTAAATACGAACTGGCCAATTTGTGTGTGTGTGTGTGTGTGTGGCGCTGGGAGAGGCATAAACCTATTAACCTTAGTTAGCTGCCACACCTGTTAGGCCCTGAACCACCATCCAAATTGGCGGATTCTGGTGGTATCTGCAGGAAGATTAATTTTGACATTTGAGTTGAAACGCTCATGTGCGAAGACAGTAACCAAAGAATCCCTTCACTGTGATTGGACTGAAGGGGAACGTAGGGTTGGTAAGACAGAGAACGGAACAGTTTGACAATGATAGTTGGGAATAGAAACTCTGGACTAGAACTGAGTATGGAAAGTAGGTAAAGGCACACACATGATAACCCTTCAAAGTCTTGTGTTGCAAAACACAATACACAAAAGGAGAGAAAAAGAGAGTGACAGAAAACTGCCGGCCACAGAGGCAGGTTGTGGGGGTGTGGGAGGGAAGTGGGGTTATATTGATGGAAAATGTGCACTGGTGGGCGTGCTTGGTGCTGGAACACTGTACCACTGAAACCCAATGAGGAACAGCTTTGTATTAGTCTGTTGCACGTTGCTTCAATAATAAAAACAATGGTTGAACTGAGATCAAAGCTAGTATTCTGGAAGACCCACGGGTCTTCAAGTCCTAAAGCGAACCCGGCTCACCTCCTGGAGTGGAGATGAGGGATGTTAAGTCCTTGAAGGAGAAAAGGGTCGAAGCCGGGAAGAACCGACCTTAGACTGGGGCCCTCCCCTGACCAAAGGAGGGCATCACAGTGGGGTGGAGCCGGCGGGGTCTGGAGGCGCCTTCGGGTCACCCCCACTAAGCGTCCTGCAGACCTACTGTGTGCCTGCGGCCGGGTGCGCGGAGTCCCGCTGACCCGGGGCGCACGCAGCCAGCGGTACAGCCAGGGCACCTAAGTGGCCAGCCGGCCACCCCCGTCTTCCAGGCGCGGGGCGAGCCCAGGTCCCCGGCGCGTCCGGCTCTCCCGCACTTGGAGTTCCCGGTGCGGCCGGCGGTGGGCGCCCGGCAGCCCCGCAGAGCCCCGGGGTCGCGCGGCCCCGGCTCGGAGCACGCGGCTGCGTAGGTGCCCGCGGCCTGTGCGCGCCGGTCGGGGCCGGCTCGGCCCCCCGCCCGCCCGGCGTCCCCCGCCCCTGCAGCCTGGCCGCTCGCCGGGTCCCCGGCGGAGGGGGATGGGGCGGGGAGCGGCTGCAGGAGTTGGAGACAGACACAGGCTCGCCGCGCAGTCACGGCTGCAGACAGACGGCGGCGGCGGGAGGCGGGACACTCCCCCCTCCGGCGGCGGGAGGCGGGACACCTCCCTCGGCGGCCACAGCCACGTCTGCCCCGGAGGCTGCGGGTCGGGCCCGGCGGGACCAGGCAGGCGAGTGCGGCTGGCCCTGCTCGCCCGCGCGCCGCCGCCCGGGGATCCCCGCGACCCGGGGAGGAGCCGCCGCCGCCGCCAGACGGGCCGCGCGTCTCTGGGAAAGTGAGGAGGGGGCGGGGAGCGCGGGGGAGGCCCGCGGGAAGGTCCCCGGCTCTTAAAGAGCCCCGAGCGCCGCTCTGCGGGGCGCCCCCCCCGAGCGCCCGCACCGCGCCCCTCCCCGCGCCGCCGCCCGGACCCGCCGCCCCGCGAGCCGCACTGCGGGCGCCCCCCGCCGCGCTGGCGGCCAGGTGAGGTGCGCGGCCAGGTGGCCGCGGCCCCAAGTTGCGCGCCCGTGCGGTGTGTGTGCGTGTGCGTGCGTGCATGTGTGTGTGCGTGTGCGCTCTCGTGCGTGTGTGTGTGCGTGTGTTTTGGGGGGTCGTCGGCGGGTTTCGGGGACGCTCCGGGAACGAACCGGACGTCGGCGAGCCTGCGCCGTCGGTGGGGTCTGGAGGGAGCGGCCGGACGCCGCACTCTGTACCCAGCGGGTGCCCCCAGCCCCCAAGCCCCCAGACTCGCGAGCCAGGGCGGTGTGACTTGTGTCGCCGCGGCCTGGGTGCGTGGGGCGCGCGCCGGCCCCGAGAGCGAGTGTGGCGAGGTGTGGGGGGTGCCCGTCCGCGCATCCTGCAGCCGGGGGTCCGCCGGCTTGGCGGGTCCCGCAGTCCTGGCGGACGTGCTCTGCGGGAGGAAAACTGCCGCCTGACAGCCCCCAGGCCCGCCCACCCCCGACCCCGTTTTGGGGGTTCCCAGTGCTCGGGCGCCGGGGATCCCGCGGTGTCCCGGCCGGAGCCCGGCGGGGCTGCCCCCAGCGCAGGGCGCGGCCGTCTGGGGCCTCCGGGCGCTCCGCCGCCGGCCAGGGGACCCGAGGTCGGCAGGAAGCGGGCAGCGGGGACAGGACCTTGCCCCGGAGTTTGCCTGGAGGAAGCTGGGGTGGGGGCCGACCGCAGCCCGCGCCCCCGCCGCCGCTACCCCCCACCAGCCCCGCGCCCAGAGTTGAGTCGTTGCGGCTTCGCCCACCCCTCGGATCCGCCTCGCGCGGCGTCTGCCGGGTCCCCCCGAGCGCGTTGACGTCGGTCGCGGGGCCGCCCGGAGCTCCTGGCATTGGCTGGGGAAGTCGATTGTCTCGGGCGGCTGCTGCTGCTGCGCTCGGGCTGCGTCTCGGAGCCCCGGAGCGGAGCGGGCGGGTGTTGAACTTGACCCCTCACGCTGCAGTAAGCAGGAAGCGAGCGACCAGCCGGCGGCGCTGGCCGGGCACTGCCTTCGTGGTGGGGGGTCTGCCCGCGGCGGCGGTGGAGAGGCGGCGGTGGGACCCCGGCCCGGCTGCGCCACCCTGGGTGGGGTTGGGGGCGCGCCCTGTAAGTACGCAGCTCCGTTCCGGGCGAATTCGCTTTGGTGGCGGAGGGGGCCACTTGCTCGGTTTTCAACTTTTTAGGGGGTCTGTAAATCTGGAAGGGTGTCGGCTTCCTGATGAAGCAGAGATTTCCAGGTGGGCCACATGCACACGCGCGCTCGTGTGCCTGTGCGTGGGGGTGGAGGGTGGGGTGCACCTGGAGAAGGCGGCTTGACCCGTGCCCTGGTTCCCGGGTTAGCTGGTGGTCAGGACTGGGCTGGAACTCCTGAAAACGATGCAGGGCATCCAAGGGCTCCTGCCCACGCCTGGGTATGACAGCTGAGCTGCAGTGGCCACTGAAGCTGGCCGGATTCTTGTTTCCTTCCGAGACTTTCTTAGCTAGAATCAGATCCTTGAGCTTTGCTTTCTCTCTGTGCCCCAGATGTTTCCTCTACGTTCTCTTTCCCGCTAGTGCGTACTTGGAGCCCCACCCCTCTACCTGCCGCTTTCACAATGTAAATTACAATCGCCACAACTATTTGTGGATGTCCTACTGTGTGCGTGGGCGGAGTAGAGGGACAGAAGGCGGATGAGACCCGGGACTATATACACTTATTGCAATAGAGGTGGGGAGAGATGCTGAGCCGCTTTCCCTCTGAAAAAGATCGGAATCGGTAACTAGCATGGAGATTGTTGCTTTTCTCAGGACTAAGGAACTCCCTTTAAACGGGGCCTCTCTGCTGGCCCGGCCAAGAACCTTGTTCTCCTATTGGTTTCTCCACTAGAGCTTCAGAAGTGAAGATTGAATGACAGGGAAGGTGCACCGAGAAACTGGCAGTGCATCAGTAAGTCCTGCCTTTTCCGGATGGGCGTTTATTTGGTCTTTCTGCTATTCATATGGCATTCGCTGTCATCCGTACATTTCCATGTTGCTGTGCGCGGTTCTCTTGAACATGTTTTTGTGTTCAGGAAAGGATTGTAATGTCCGATTTGAGCCATTACGTTGGCAAATGAGAAGGTCTGAATATTACCCGTGTCTATTTATTGAATTATACTATTTGGTTTCCTATCAGCCCCCTGAAATGCCACGATGGCTCTTGCCAAGGAGAGCTTTTTATGAGACTGACGCGCTGCCTACTGCGCTAAGGAGGCAACTAAGGAGAGCTTTTAAAGCGTGAGGTTAAATGCCTCTGAAGCTTCCTGAACATATTGTTAAGACTGAGGACCGGGATGGAAATGTCAGAACGGGGTTTGTCCTAATGGGGTTGCAGTTACTTCCTCCCTCTCTATAGACCCTCTCATTTCTTAACAGCCTGTCGTTACCCTTGGAACAGTAGCTGCCCTTTGGCGGTGCTTCAGACTTTCCCCCAACTGGATTTCTGAGCTGTCTCTGAAATCCTCCTCAGGGACTTGCTTTGCATGGCCACAGTCTTGCAGAGGACGCGAGCCAGTGTGTGCCAGCAGCTTATTAAGGGATTTTGTGCCTATGTGTTGGCACCGTTTGAGATTCACGCCCCTGCCCTCCCAGAACGTACATACCTAGGCAAATATTTATTTCCCCCACCCCCTGCTGACTGTGCTAAGAATAGTTTTCTTGCCTAGTGTGCTGAGAGCTGGGACCCAGCTAAGGTGTTTACAGTTTGGGACTGGGCTGTAGTGGTGGTTGACTTAGCAGCCTGGCAGAGCTGCCTTGTAGCTCAGGAGACACTGTCTGTTTTGGATCCGGGCTGCTGGAGCTCTGCCCCGAGAGGGTGAGGGGGAGGGTGACTTTTGCTCCCTGTGGCCACTCTCTGGCCTGCTGTCAAGCCGGAATCCCTGGACTCAGGCTGGATCTCTCTGCACTGGCACTCGGCCTTGGGGTCTGTGAGGGAGGTGATCGCTCAGTGTCACCTTTTATAAGCCAGGAAGCCTCAGGGACCCTTGCAGCAGTAACTGGTCAGGCTTTCTCATAGCTCTTGCTTATTTCTTAGCTTACTTCGAATTGAGGTCTTTGGGTTCAGAAGCTTTTTAAATTAAAAAAAACATTTTTTCTGTACCAGGGTTCCAGCCCAGATCTCATGTATGCCAGGCGTGCATTCCCTTGCTCCGTGACTCACTTCTTTGAAGGCTCAATGATGTGTGTGTCCTTCAGTGAGAGTTCACAGTAAGGAAAGTTCAAGGACTGAGCTATAGCAGAAGAATGTTCCCTTTCTTTCTTTCTTTCTTTCTTTCTTTCTTTCTTTCTTTCTTTCTTTCTTTCTTTCTTTCTTTCTTTCTTTCTTTCTTTCTTTCTTTCTTTCTTTCTTTTCTTTCTTTCTTTCCTTCCTTCCTTCCTTCCTTCCTTCCTTCCTTCCTTCTTTCTTTCTTTCTTTCTTTCTCCTCCTCCCTCCTTCTCTCCCTCCTTCCCCCCGTCCCTCCCTCTTTCCCTCCCTCCCTCCCTCCTTCCCCTCCCTCCCTCCCTCCCTCCCTCCCCTCCCTCCCTCCCTCCCTCCCTCCCTCCCTTCCTTCCTTCCTTCCTTCCTTCCTTCCTTCCTTCCTTCCTTCCTTCCTTCCTTCCTTCCTTCCTTCCTTCCATTTTTAGGCCACACTCGTTGGTGTTCAGAGATCCTGGCTCTGTGCTCAGAGATCACTCCTGGGGTGTCGGGGACTGAACCTAGGTGTGATGTGTGTAAGGCAAGTGCCCTACTGACTGTGCTGTCCTTCCGCCGCCAGAGCGTTCTGCGAACGGAAAATTTAGAAGCGTTCCTGGGCTTTATATAAGCCCACAGCTATCAGATGTGACCAGCCGCCCCCTCTGTGGTTCCAAGTCACCTGTTCCTCCCCCCCCCCCTCCCCTTCCTCCACTCCTTCTGTCCTCATTTAGGGCCCAGCAAACTCTCCTGAAAGCCATTATTTTTCTGATGTCAAAGTGACTTTCTGCCTACATGAGATCTATTAGTCTAGAATTACACCTTGACCTATATTACGGGTGTGCGTGGAAAGTCAATCTCAAGTTTTAAAATAGGAATGTAACATTTCTGCCTGCCATTTGAAAATTTAGGTCACGAGGCCTGCCACATTTTAGGGACCATTTTTTTTTGGTGGTATCATTTACTTCATTTGTTGGCCAATGAAAGGAAGCAGGCAAGCACTTATACTATTATTGGCTCTAGAAATATTTAGTGCTTATTTCTAATGAATCCTTTTTAGGAAGTCTTGACGATAGCGTCAAGGAGCCTCCTCAGCTCCTTGTGACTTCAGTCTGGATTACTTGTCTTTGAATCTTCACTAAAAATGGTGCTTTGGCTTTTTAAGCTGTTTTTGTGAGGACTTTTCTTTCCACCAAGCTTGTTTTCCAGATAGGTCTTGGAAATTACGAAGAACATAGCTATAATTTCTTCCTTGATTGGCAGCTGAGAGCTTTCCCGGACAAAAATAAGGCCTTACTGTGCCAAATGGTTGACTTTTCTAGAATAAAAACTCTAAAGGGTATGCAAAAAGTCCTCTGGTTAATATATTGGCATTCCCAGAACCCACTAAAACTCCGGCAGGCTGCCAGACAGCACTTAATGAGAATGTGTCTGGCCCAAATCCCCACGAGCCGAAGGGGTTTGGGAGCTGATGTCCGCACCCTTTATTAATTTTTAATGACTGTACTTTTGTTTTGCAGATTTTGCTCTGTCCCTGTCACCAGGCCACTCTCTTCTCTTCCTCACCCTGGTCGATGTATTTACTGATTCACTTGGCATTGGGGGAACGTGGAGACTTAGGGGGTGCAGAAAACTCCTGGGGGATCGTTTCTGTTCGCATGGATTCTGTGGTTGCTGGTTTCTGCCTTGACAGTTGTTCCCCCACACCCCAGCTTGTTGTTGTTTGGAAGAAGAGAGAAAGGGAACAGAAAAGGAGATGGCTACTTTTTTATGGGGGGGCGTGATGCTTTATTGTCTGCTGGAAGAGGAGCATTTACAAACCTCTAAGTTTGTCAGTTTATATGACAGTGCAAGTTGGTGCTTGCCAAGCTCCAGCCAGATTGCTAATGTTACATGACAGGGATAAATAAGTTACCGCTGTCTACAACACGCTGCAGTGCAAACGGAGCTGTGCAGCGGGCTGCACCCAGGGACGCGGGCGGGCTGTCAGCTGCGGGGAAGGTCTGTCTGCCGGCTGCCTGCAGCTCTGTGACTTGCTTCAGAAATGAGCAGGGTGTGTCTCTCGGTTTATTTTGGGCTGTGCTGCAGAGCAGCAGCTTGTGTCTGTGGGGAAGCGCTGCTGGACCCCTCCTCACTCGGGCCCCTAACCCTCCCACTGGCAGAGGCAGGGAGTGTGTGTGTGTGTGTGTGTGTGTGCGGCGTGTGTGTGCGTGTGTGTGCGTGTGTGCATCGGTTTGTGTGCACGTGTGCGTGCATGTACGTGCGTGTGTGTGTGTGTGTGTGTGTGTGTGTGTGTGTGTGTGTGTGTGTGTCAGGGGATTGGGAGAACCTGGTCTCTCTTCTTCCTCCCAAGGTCTTGCCTTGGATGAAAGTCAACTTTGTTCTCGGCTGCTCGGGGTTTTGCAGAGCCAAGTTTCTAGCTGGTCAGGGGTGCATTCCTCCTGCAGGTGCAGGCATTGAGAACAAATTGTCTGAGCCGAGTGTGCTAGTGGCCCTGGGAGGGGCTGGAGGCACTCCTTGGGCATAATGTACTTTCATCTCTGGCAATTTGGATAGCAGCTGGCAGAGTGACAGGTGTAATGAACTTAATGGTCTTGCTCTAGTTGTTAGCGGACACAGTGCTCGTGTTACCAAGCCACCTCCTAAGTTGGGCTCTTGCCAAATGACTTGCTCTTCTCTCCCCACACGGGATGTAGGGGCCGGCACTGCTCTAAGAGGGACGCGAAGGTCAGCAGTCCGGTGGGTTGAGCCTGCTGTGGGCTGCCACCTTCCCTTGGACCCTAAGTGGACCTGACATTCCCCTACTGGGGAGCTTGCTCCGTTCAGTTTGCCGACGGGCTCCGTCCTCAGCAGCCTCTGATGAGCCTCTTTCCAGGCGGGGTGGCGAGGGGCGCCCAGGGCGGCAACTCCGGAGATCAGCTGGGCCCACGGCGGCAGCAGCAGGTGGCAGCTGGTGTCTGTCCAGCCAAGCAGTGTTGGGTTGGTGGCTCCAGGGCCAGTTGGGAGGGCAGGATTTTCCATAGTCCAGTCTCTCTGCTTTGGAAGGCTGGAGCGGCCCCGGGAGACCAGGCTGCTTTTTGCGTCCCCCTTGCTGGGAAGGACTCCGGGACCTCTGGCAGCGCTGCCTGCGCTTGCTTAGAGAACAGTGGCAACTGTTCCCGACACCAGCAGGGCACTGCCAGTGGTACTGTTGCGCTTACTCATTGTGTCCCCACCAGCGACTACATCCTCGTCTATAGTCTTGGGACGAAAGCCCTGACGAGGCCCCGGGGCACAGCAGTACCGTGCCCTGTGTTGGGCCTGGGCCCCCACCCTGAAGCTACCCGACCTGGGTGGGCCTCAGAGCTCTTCCTCAGGGCTCACACCCCAGCTGCCCGGAAGGGGGAACTCCGACACCCAGGGGCTGGCTCCGAGACCTTCCTTCCTTGTCTGTGACCCTGACTTCTGCCTGGCCTCCCGCCCACAGTCCCCGGCCTTGCCTCTTACCCCCTGCCCCTGACGAAGGGCCTCAATTTGAGTCTGGGGCCTGGACCTCATGAACCTCTTGTGAATTTTGAGCCTCAAGCTTCTTGAGAGGAAGATGGTGTTAAAACCAGCTTTTTGTCTTGCCCCTTTCCTCTTCCCTTCCTCCCTCCATCCCTCCCTCCCTTCCTTCCTACCCTCACTTGACTATGTTCAGGGCTTTTCCTGGCTCCACACTGAGAGATCACTCCTGGCGGTACTCAGGGGACCAGATGAGGTACCAGGGATTGAACCCAGGTCGGCCGCGAGCCAGGCCAGTGCCCTCCCCTGCTGTAATATCTCCTCGGCTCCAGTGCTGTTGTTGATAGTGTTTCGCACAGAACCTTGGACCTCAGTCCCTTTGTCTCCTCTGGGTGTACTTCATCTCAGCACCTGCCTTCTGGGCGCTGAGTCCTGTCTAGCAGTGTGTCCCTGTGGGGACGCTCAGGGCATAGGCGGGGCCAGGCTGCCCTGGCCGTCCCTCTCTCGATGCTTCACACTGATAAAGGCGGCGCAGCATCAGTGCCTCCGCTCCGCGTCGCAGCAACGCCTGGCACGCCTCATGTCCTTTCCCGGACGCACAGGAGTGTCCGAGGTGGCGGGCGCTCTGAGGCGTTCTCAAGAGATGGAGATTTAGTGGGGTCTGGTCACTGGCGCTTATCAGCCCTGCCATGCCCTCAGAGGGGTGCGGATGCTGCCTCCCTGCACAGGGCCCTGTGGTGCCATGGGACGCTGCGGCATTTCGGGACTTTTCCTGTGTTCGATTAGTTCTTCAGTTGCCTGAACTCAGGCTGGCCAGGTGTTCTTCAGGCCCCTGGGAGTTCCGGTTTGGTCTCTGCCACAGCACGGGCACCCACAGCCTTATCCCAACCGGTCAGTACGCACAAAACCAGCTCCTCACTGGCTGGTCACCTGGTCGCTGGTGAGACTGAACAGGCAGCAACTAATCCAGAATCAGTTTTCCTGATTCTGTGCTTCTAGGACGCAGGTCTGGGGTGTGGGGGCTCTGCCGCTGGTCTCAGGCTCTGTCAGCTTCACTCGAACCTGGATTTTTTAAAAATTCAGTTGTTTAAGTCTGTTCTTGTGAAGAGTGGGTGCTGGGCTTCAGAAGTATTGCCGGATTGCCTTTCACAAAGGACGGGCCACACGTGCTCCCCAAATAAGCGGGTATTTGATAACATTAGCCTTGCAGATACTGTTACTGTGAAATAAAATCATTGTGATTTTGACATAAAGGGGAGAGTTTGTCTACATTTTCCTTTTTATGGTTGTGTTATAAAATCTCGGTTGCTGTCCTCAGATCCCAGGTGAAAAGAGTTTTGCTGTTTACTGGAATTTTGTTAGCCGCCAACACAATGATGTTGGTGAATAATTGCACTGCAGAGTTGATTGAATTTTAGACTAAATTCTACTCTTTTAATTAATTTTTAGTTTTCGGCTCATCTGGTGGTGCTCTGGGTTCCCTCCTGACTCTGTGCTTTGGGATCGCCTCCTGGTGGAGGTGAGGGAATCTTATGGGATGCTGAGGATTGAATTCAGGTGGGCTGTGTGCAAGGCCAGCACCTACTTGCTTCCCTGTCACTCTCTCCAGCTTGGTCTGGGCTCCTTTGTAAACTGCATGCAACGGGTCTTACCCCCTAAACCCGAGGGCTCCCAAAAGGGGGAAATAATCTTCTTTAAAAAATTATTTTATTGAATCTCCGTGCGATGGACCATTGCAAAGCTGTTCATGATTGGGTTCCAATCACACAATATTCCAGCACCCATTCCCTCCACCAGTGCCCATTTCCCAATTTCCCACTTCCCATTATCAATGTACCCCGCCCCCAACCTGCTTCTATGGGAAGTACTTTTCTTCTCTCTCTCTCTCTCTCTCTCTCTCTCTCTCTCCCCTTTGCACATTCTGGTTTGCAATACACACTGAAGGATTATCATGTGTATTCCCTGACCTACTTTCAATACTCTGTTCTAGTGTAGCATTACTTGTTTCAAATATTATTGTCAAAGTGGTCCCTTCTCTATCTTACTCTCTGCAAGGTCTGTGTGTGTGTGTGTGTGTGTGTGTGTGAATCATATTAATTGGTTGTCATGAATGGATTGTCATAGCGGATTTAGTTCTCGTCACAGGTAGCCTTGTCAGTGGAAAGGTTGGGGCAGGCTGAATGGAGCCCCCACAATGCTATTTCATGAGGCAACACCAACACTATCTCTGTGTTTAAGGCATGTCATAGTGTCTCTCTCTCTCTCTCTCTCTCTCTCTCTCACACACACACACACCACCCCTGATGGTTCAGAAGGTGTGGGTGTGGACTTCCCGGGGCCTGGACTGGTGTCTCGTGGCCAAGGTTGGGAGCCCACGTGGGCACACAGTCTCTTCTCCTGCGGTGAGTGGAACCTAGGTCCCGGCTGAGGCAGGCTGGGGAGGTGGTTGTTGCTGTACCCACGGCTTCTGCTGGTGGGGAGTGAGCCACATTCTCTCTGTGCTCGGGTCAGACGTGCCGAACCCACGATAGGTTGTGTCAGGACGTGCCGAACCCACGATAGGTTGTGTCAGACGTGCCTAACCCACGATAGGTTGTGTCAGACGTGCCTAACGCTCTCACAATAGGTTGTGTCAGACGTGCCGAACCCACGATAGGTTGTGTCAGACGTGCCTAACCCACGTATAGGTTGTGTCAGACGTGCCGAACCCACAATAGGTTGTGTCAGACGTGACTAACCCACGATAGGTTGTGTTAGACGTGCCTAGCCCACAATAGGTTGTGTCAGACGTGCCGAACCCACGATAGGTTGTGTCAGACGTGCCTAACCCACAATAGGTTGTGTCAGACGTGCCGAACCCACAATAGGTTGTGTCAGACGTGCCGAACCCACAATAGGTTGTGTGGATGATGCTGAGATCTTGGAGATGGAGTTGTCCCACGACTGTCAGAGAAGGGAGAGTTACTGGGGGGTGGGGGACCACGTGGGCTCCTCAGCAGGGGCCAGGCAGTGACTTGGGGGAAGCGCCCGGAAGGTTCCCACAGCCTTCAGGGGAGTTGCGTGCTAGTCATATTATTGAATACATCGCTGGAACATTTGCACAGGGCATTTTTTTTTTTTTTTTTTTTGGGTCACACCCGCGATGCTTAGGGGTTACTCCTGGTTCTGCACTCAGGAATTGCTACTGGCGGTGCTCGGGACCATATGGGATGCTGGGGATCGAATCCAGGCCGGCACAGGCCGGCTGTGTGCAAGGCAGACGCCCCTACCCGCTGGGCTATCGCCCGGCCCGCGGCGCAGGGCACCTTTGGGTGATTGAAAAATACACCGTGTGTACTTTCCCTGTTTGCTGTTGGTTGAGGTGTGCAAGGCCGGTGGACTTCTATTTAATTTGACCTGTCTGAATTTGGTTTGTTCCTTCCACAGAATGACAAAATACCAGAATGTTTTTCTGATAGGGACAGAGGGCTTTCGGGCCATAATTCATGCATGATTTCAAGGGTGGAGGTAATGTTTATAGTGGATTGCTTGCTTGTACATTTGTTTAACTGCCATTTAGGCTATTAAGATAAACATTGCACCTTTATAGGACTTAGCTTTCTTTCTATTGACATTAAGATATGAGATCAAGAATCTTTCTTTTCTAAACCAGAGGCCTTGGGTTTAAAATGGTTTTCCTGGGGCCGGAGCGATAGCCCAGCGGGTAGGGCGTTTGCCTTGCACACGGCCGGCCTGTGCCGGCCTGGGTTCGATCCCCGGCATCCCATATGGTCCCCCGAGCACCGCCAGGAGTAATTCCTGAGTGCAGAGCCAGGAGAAACCCCTGAGCATTGCCGGGTGTGGCCCAAAAAAAAAAAAAAAAAAAAAAAAAAAAAAAAATGGTTTTCCTCTGAAAAAATGTCAAAAAAAAAAAAAAAAATTAGTGTGAATATGTGTGTGTGTACAGACACACATATGTATAGTCATAACCAACATTATGAGGTCAATTTGATCAAGAAAAAAATGTCAAATCACCCCACCCCTAAAAATATAAGGTGGGCCTTAATTGATTTGGAGCACTTGTTACTTAAGGGAAGTTGTAGTACATTGCTTCATGGTGCAAATGCTTCTCATTTCACTATGGGGCCTGGCTTGTGGACTGGACTTTGGAAATCAGGGCACATTATGTGCCAATGGAGTAGCCCCCCTCTGGAGCCCACCATCTTCAGCTGTCCCCACCTGGCCCGTGGAGGGAACTACATCATGGTTCAGATGTTGACCTGGGTGGCAGCTTCCCTGCCTGTGGTGTCATGCTGTTTGACAGATGTGAACAGATGTGAACAGACAGACCAGGTTTCCTGGCTCAAGGACGTCTCTGCCTTGAAGGGCTGTTTGTGTCCACCTTCTTTGCTATCTCTTTTGGGGTCCGGTTCTTGCTGGAACCCTGGGAAGCATTGTGCCACGGAAAGGTCAGCTTGCCGTTCTTTAAAAACAACTCTTTGGGACCAGGAACATCACTCAATTGGCAGAGCGTGGTGCCTTCGCGACGTGCGAGGGCCTGAGATGTCCTGCATTGTGCACAGCTCTTGCCCCCATAGCTCTGGTGAACCCCTTTGAATGTGAACATGTCAGACATGAGTCATAAGGCAGGGGCTTGAGGTCCGAACTCTCGTGACTCGTTCTGGAGAGGAGCATTACTGGGGAACATCCTGGGAGCCCGTAACAACAAAAAGCAAGCAACTTTGCTCACCACTGGGATTTTGCAGAGGATTCTGTAAAATCATGTGCACGCAGAGCAGGTGGAGAGCCCACTTATCCCGGTGAGGGCTCGGTAAACAGCGGCCCTCGTGAAGATACAGGAGCATCCGCAAGGTGCCCACTGTGCCCATCATGGGGGACACCCAGCTCCCACTCATGAGAGACCGGGAGACTTGGGGCAGGTGGACTCATGCGACCAGAAGGGCCCAGTGAGGAAGAGCTAGAGAGTAGTCACTCAGGTTAAGACCCAAAGCATTCAGTGCTCTGGTCCAGCTCAGAGGCAAAAAGCATCTGCCTGACAATCCAGGGCCCACGGCACTGTGAGTCCCTGGTGATGTCCACTTCTACTGACCCTGTCTCCTCTAGCTGTCCAAGAATAAGCCCGGCAGCTCTATGGGGATCCTGGGTGCTGTAGCCAAGGTGTTTCCATCACACACTAATGTGTGTGGCCACACCCCAGTGTGAATTCCCCCCTCCACCCCCAGCGAGCACTGCAACCAAGATGTGGTCACGTGAAGAGGGTAGCCCCCGGGAGCATGCTGCAAACGCAGAGTGAGAGTGACCTCTGGTCTCTGCAGCAACCACCACCTAAAGGGAGGGAGAGTGACTGCAATCACAGTAAGGAGTTGGGAACACCACGGAAGCCGTTAGGGAAAGACTTGGAGTTGAAAGTCTGAGGGTCTTCCCCACATTTCCTCTCCTTCCCTGTTCCTCCTTGTTGCATCTTCCGGTGCACTTTGAGCTCTGTACCTGCATGGCAGTGCAGCAGTGGGCATTGGTGCCAGGGATGCATCACCATCTGCAGTGGTCAATCGAGAGGCATTGGGAAAGACTGGCTTTGGGTTGGCAGTGGAAGAGCCGCTCAGACCAGAAAAGGTGTTCGGTGCTCTGCCTTCCAGAGAGCTGTGTGTGATGGCAACGGGAAGCCAATATACAGGAGCTGTGAGCTTGTTCCTTCTTTCCGGTGTCCTCTGTGTACAGTGCATCATTACCACAGTGCATATGTGTAATTGATTAAAGGAACGTCCATGCCCTGTGTGTGTACCTGCTTTTTTTTCCCTCTTAGCTTGTATCTACTAAAATGGGAAGATTTCTAGCCTTTAGCTGTGGGGGCATGTGTCCAGAGCAGAGGGAGGAGGCAGAGCAGTGATACAGTGGGCAGGACACTTATTTTGCTGCGTCCATCTCTGGCTCAGCCCCCAGCAGCACAATCTGATCCCCTGAATCCTTCTAGGAGTGATTCCTGAGTGAAGAGCCAGGAGAGGTCCTCAGAACTGCTGGGTGTGACCCGAAAACAAACAAAAGTAACCCAAGTCAAAACCAAAATAGCAACAACAAAGTGGTCCAGAATAGGCACAGAGAGTGGGACGACGTGCAGTTAGTGCCTGATGCTTAAGAATGAGCGTGATTGGGGCCCGAGCCATAGCACAGTGGGGAGGGCATTTGCTAACCGCCCCGGGTTTGATCCCCGGCATCCCATATGGTCCCCTGAGCACCGCCAGACCCAAAAAAGTAAAATAGAAAAAAAAAAAGAATGAGCGTGTTAGAGAAAATCCTGGATCATTTGTGTAGAGTTTGAGTGCCACCACCTCAAATTTGCATACTTTTTCTCACCGTGACACTGTCAAGACACCAGCTGAGGGCCCTTCTCTGCATTTTACAGATGTTTGAGCCCTTTGAGGGGTAATTCTGATGCACCTGGAGGGCAGGGATTTGATGCTCCTATTTTGCTAATGCTAATGTGCTTTTTTTTTGACCCTAGGAAAAGCCAGCAAGGGTTTGCTACACCATCACTGAGATTGTTTAGCCTCCTCGGAGCAGGCCACAGGTTAGGTCCCTGTCTCTAAGAATGGGGTTGTTCAGCCGCTCTGTCGAGAGGCCGCAGGGCTCCTGGGGCTTCCACGCCAGCTTCCCAGACTGTCCTGTGTGCTGGAGGCAGCAGGTCGGGCGGCGGGAGCAGAGTGCTGAGGTGTGGGACCAGGGCCCTTTCTGCGATGGCTGTGAGAATGAGGGGCTTCAGGGCAAGGCTGCAGAAAAGGTGGGTGGACCTGTGCCCTGGATTCCAGATGAGCAGACGGGGAAAGGAAGCCGTGCTTAGAAGGCTGGGGATGAAGATGGGGAGAGGCTGGAGAGTGGCCGTGCGCTTGGTGGTTGCACTCGGAGGGTCTGAACAAAGCCTAATGGTTGTAATGATGAATACAATAATGTATTGCGGTTCCAGTTGCTCCCGGTACTGTGTTAGGAGAGGACTGGTTCTTCTGAGGAGCCTTTGCTAACCCCCGGTCAGCTGTAATGTGAAGAAAATAAGACTGTTTTGATACTCACTTCCTATTTTCATACCCAGTTGTTTGCAGTGGAGACCGGCCTTGGCCAGGGTTCTTTAAGACTCAGTACTTTGGTGGTGTGTCACGAAAGGCTTACGCTTCACACCCCGTGTGGTTCACACGAGCACTCCACTTGCACGCCGCCATGGAATACCTTCTCCATTGTTTCAGAGCTTCACCCAGACAACGCCTCGCTTCATGATCCCTGGCTTCCAGGAACACGTAAGGAACGAAATGTATGTAGAAACTGAATGAACGGGTGCACGCTTCTCTAATGTGACTCTTAGCTGCTTGTGGGCTTCAGGTCAGCCATTCTCTTGATGAACGAGGGGTCGCTGTTGACAAGTGATATAGCTGGTGCTTTCTGAAGGAAGGCCACTGCGATCCAAACTCCGCAGGGTAGGATCCTGGCCACATAATTTTTGAGGTCTGGTTAGAGCCCACAGTAAAAGTGGTTGACTCCTGCATCCTCCCCTGGTAGATTTGTAGATGGGAGACAGAGGTCTCTGAACCTTGTGGCAGCAGGCTGGAAGCCTGCTCTCTGCTCTCCTGCTCAGCGCTGGGAAGCTCATCTCCAGATGGGACCCATGTGTTGCTGCTGGTGACACACCCCTTCTTGTCTCTGCGGACAAGGAGGACCACACAGACACCATCATTGAGATTGTTGAGTGATGCATCATTGTGCATCATTGTGGCACCATCATTGAGATTGTTGAGTGATGCATCATTGTAGCATCATTGTGGAACCATCATTGAGATTGTTGAGTGATGCATCATTGTAGCATCATTGCGACACCATCGAGATTGTTGAGTGATGCATCGTTGTAGGATCATTGCGACATCATCGAGATTGTTGAGTGATGCATCATTGTAGCATTGTTGTGGCACCATCATTGAGATTGTTCAGTGATGCATCGTTGTAGGATCATTGCGACACCATTGAGATTGTTCAGTGATGCATCATTGTAGGATCATTGCGACATCATTGAGATTGTTGAGTGATGCATCATTGTAGCATTGTTGCGGCACCATCATTGAGATTGTTGAGTGATGCATCATTGTAGCATCATTGCGACACCATCGAGATTGTTGAGTGATGCATCGTTGTAGGATCATTGCGACATCATCGAGATTGTTGAGTGATGCATCATTGTAGCATTGTTGCGGCACCATCGAGATTGTTGAGTGATGCATCATTGTAGCATTGTTGCGGCACCATCATTGAGATTGTTCAGTGATGCATCGTTGTAGGATCATTGCGACACCATTGAGATTGTTCAGTGATGCATCGTTGTAGGATCATTGCGACATCATTGAGATTGTTGAGTGATGCATCATTGTAGCATTGTTGCGGCACCATCGAGATTGTTGAGTGATGCATCATTGTGGCATTGTTGCGGCACCGTCATTGAGATTGTTCAGTCTGCCTCTGAGCAGGCCACAGGTTAGGTCCCTGCTGTTTGTTCCCCTCTCCTCTACCCAGCCCTAAAGTGTGGTGGCTTCTGCCACTGAATCCGATGCTTCAGATGTGGCTGCACGCTAATTTCAGCCCTGTCTCAGCCCTTTTTTGCTCTTTGTTCTGGTCACCTAATGTGACCTAGGAGCCCCGTGGCCCAGCCCACCTCTACTCTGTGGCTCCCTGTCCTTTGCTCTGCTCTTCGCCTCTGTGTGCTGTGCTGCCGCCCCCTCTGCCATGCTGGTTGGTGCCCAACTATCCCGATCGACTGTATTCACAGTCAGGTCCGACTTCCCCTGCAGTTTGCTGCTTTCCTTCCCACACCCTGAAGTCACACGTGGACTCGGTGTGGCCCCAGAGCACAGAGTCTCCTGCCTGACCTGAGAGGTGAGGGAGTCTTCAGGCTGTGTCTGGCTGAGGTGGCACTAACAAGGCTTGGGGACTGGTCAGTAGTTAGGTGGCCAGTGAACTGCTTCCCTCCTATCCTAGCGTAATTACGCTGTGGGATCAATAAGGACTAAGTGATTACAGCAGAGGGGGTCGGCTTGTGGTCGCAGCCCCCGCTAGGTATCAGCAATGCTGATAGCACGGTCTGATGAGATGCGCCTCGTCCACATGCCGCTCCCGCTGGCTCAGCTGCTGCATAATCGAGTGGTAACTGCGCCAACTTGTTCATGGTGGCAGTCTGTCAGTGGGGCCTGCTGGCTTGCTCTAGGAGTTGACAGAGGAAAACGCCCAGCCGCGGCCTGCACAGAAGACAACAGCTGCCTGGGAGAGTCGCCGAGGAAGCCATGCCCTCTCTTTGGAGCGCCCGCCACTGTCCTTCGTGGGTGTTAGTGACAGGCTTTCCACGCGAGACGGGTCTGGTCCTTGATCCTTTCCACTTCCATGGCAGTCTCTGACGATTGGGGATGTGCTGAGTCTCAGAGGGCTTCCAGGGCGCATCTCTTAAGGATAGTGGGGAAGATTTCTCAACCGAGACGCTCGCACCTTAGCTGGGCAGTTCCGGGAGAAGCATGTTGGCTGCTTGCAGACGGGTTGATGTTTACGTGGAAGTTGACCCCAAACTCGGAACTCCTAACTCACTTGTGACGAGGCATCTCTGACTTAGGACAAAAGCCACTTCTTAATTCCTCCCCATCTACCTCTCTTTCTCCTTTGGGACCCCGCTGACCCCTGCCCGCTGTCCCCTTACCCCTTCCAGCTGCCCCACCCCCGGTTTCCCAAAAAGGTCCCTCCACTCCTGAGCAGTCCTAAGCAGGGACCTCCACTTAGTGCCCGGCCAGCAGCCACACTGCTTCGGTTTTGTTTTGGGGCCGGGAGATTAGAATTTAAGCAGGTGTGCTGGGGGCTTATTTAAGGCTGTGTCCATGGGTCAGTCCAGGCGAGGGTCGCGTGGGGTACTGGGGCTGCAGCCCGGCCAGCAGCTTGAGACACAAGCGCCTTCCCGCTGCAGGGCGCCCCCCCAGCCACACACCCTGAAGCTCTTCCAGGCGCTCTTGTCTCGGTACTCTCAGCCACTGGTAATCCCGTTAGTTCTGCCTCTAAGGTCTGCCTCAAGTCTGGTCGCCTGTCACCATCACAGCCTCGTCACTGTCACAGACTCCCCAGAGCCCTCGCCCACCCGCAGTTTAGGCTCGGCACAGATGTGAGCTCCTCACCTTGGGGTTGGCCCCTCCCATGGTGCCCATCACCGCCCACCCCACCTCACAGGGCCTTGTGGTTGCTGTGTCCTGTCCCGCCTGGACCCGCCTGCTCTGTCACTGCTGTCCTGCCTGTGCCCGGCTGTCTTTCTGTCTGCTGTGCATCGAGCAGCCACACGGCCCCTTGCCTCAATCCTGGTGGCACCCATGGCTGTCTGGGAGCAGCTGCAAAGCCATGTTCAGACTCGCAAAGCCATGAGCTGTGGGGCCCAGAGCCAGCCACACCGCCCCCGTGACTTCTGGTGGGACGGGTATGGGGCTGCATCACCGTGGACAGGGCAAATCTCCGTAAGCGTGAAGCTGAGAGGAGTGGGGGTGGAAGGGGCGGGCTCAGCCCGGCCAAATCTGTGCGGCCACTTCCTGCCCACTTCAACGTGCCCACTCACTTGCATGGACATTTGACTTCACTCTCCCCCACCCCCCAGTTTTCCAGAGAAACTTTTCTCAGTGCATTCTTGCCTTTCCTCTCTCCCTCCCCAGTTTAACTTGCTGAATGATGAATAAAATGTGACTCGTCTTTCAAAGCAGATTTATCGAATGGTGGAAGAGGATCAGATTTGTTATTTTGATGAAAATCACCCCAGGTTGGCCTCTCTGAAGACAGGGTAGTTCCACTACCTCCATTCCTCCTCTGCTGTTTTCTTTTGTTCTCAGGATCACGCAAAGTTCACCATAGAGAAAATGATGGCCTGTGACTTACTCCTCCGTTTTGTCATAGATGACTAAGTATTTGACAGGACCTGGAAGTCTGAGTCACTTATTCGACATCTGACTGTGCTTTTTATTTGATCTTAGATGTGTCTTCCCTGAATTTTGTTTTGGTGCCTTGCATTTAAAATCCCCAGAGCAGTAGTACAGTGGGTAGGGCACTGGCCTTGCACACAGTGGACCTGGGCTCGATTCCTGGAGCCTGCCAGGATACCAGAAGTGATCCCTGAGTGCAGAGCCCGGAGTAAGCCCTAAGAACCGCCCTGTGTGACCAAAAATGAATAAATAACATGAAAAGAATATGAAGGTGATGTGTTTGGAGCAAGAAGGAAACCCTGAACAGGACAATTTTCAAAGAGTGGCAGGAAGCCTCGCAGTTCATTCTGCGCGGGCCTTTCCACCCAGGTGTCTCTGAGCGCCGGCATGCCACTCACCTCTCTCCTGCTGCGAGGTCAGCCTTGGCCATGCCAAGGTCTTCCCAGGAGGAAGATTCTTCCTTCCTGCCCCACAGAGGACACAGCTGCAGTTCCACCCACCTGGCCATGGCACGTGGCCAGCCCAGCTTGGGTGGGTTTTCTTACTGGGCTCCACTCCAGTCTCTGCCTCCGTTAGGAATGTCTGGTGGAAGCACACAGACACACACCTCTGTCCAGAGAATAGACAGCCCGGAAATGCACACACACACACACACACACACACACACACACACACACATTACCAACAGTGGCCTTCCGGGCCGGATGTAGTTCCTGAGACTCAGCGTGTAATCTCGGGCACCAAAAGAAAAAGAGCAAAACAAAACCCACAGCCTCAGCATTGGTATGAGAGGGTATTAAAATATGTTAGCTTTCCCGTCTTTTCTCTTTTTCCCGCCGTGGTCTTGTGTTACTACTTCTAGAACTGAGAAATCCTCCGTGAACTTGATTTGCCCAGGATGTGGAATTGAAAAAAAGTCAGTGTTTGAAAAAGGAGGAAACAATTTGACGCTTGTGCTTTGAAGCGTCTTGGAAGCTGGGATGGAGTTGCTGTGGGGATGGGAGGTTTCCTCTCTGCAGAGCCCATCCATCTGGCGCGCGTGTGCCCGGAGCAGAGCAGGGCCGTCTGACAAACAGCTCAGCGACTCATTAGTCGTGGAAACAAGCACACAGAGTCACGAGTCCGCCTTGCGCCCCTGAAATCACCACTTAGCTCTCCTGGAATGCCAAGAGAGCAGTGCTGGGTGCCTTTCTGCCACCTCTGGCTTGCTGCCTGTCCCTTGTCACCTGGAGACAGTGGGCTGTTCTGTGGTCTGGGCTGATGGAGAGAGGTGTTACCCCAACCTCACGCCCCACCGCACAATGATCAAACATGGAGTCATTTCCTTTCTCCCACAAGGGCCAACGTCGATTCAGGGAACCTTTTATTTCCCTTCTTTCTGCCTTGTGTGGTTGTGATTTCTCCCTTTTCATTCACTTGCTGAGCACCAGTAGGGCCCCAGTCTCCCTGTAGGTAGGGCGTTATGACAGTCAGCATCGGGGTGTGGCAGAGTCTATGGCTAACAGTCAGATTCGGTTCTTCTTGTCATGGGAGCGGAACAGGGGTTAAGGGAAGTGTTTGGCCTCATTCTTGCCAGGGCTCTCATGGGGCAAAGATCCTGGTGGATAAGCTGGTTTGGGTATCAACCGTCTGTGGCAATCAGTGGAACCTTGGGGCACTAGACTCCGAGTTGGGGGCCGCCTTGCACTCGTGTTGTGCTTCCTGTCCTTTTGAGGGGGTGGTCAGGCCTGCCTGTACCCCGGTTCCTTCATTGGGAAAGTGGAAGAGGTGATACTGGTCTTCTCGAGGGTTCGTGCTCATCGGATGGGAGGGCCCAGGTCTGCTTCTAGAAGAGGAAGAAGGGCCAGAGCTATAGTATATGGGGAGGGCACTTGTCTTGCTTGCAGATGACCTGGGTTTGCTCTCTGGCACCCCATGTGGTCCCCTGAGCCCCACCAGGAGTAATTCCAGAGTGCAGTCAGAAGTAACTACTGAGCGCTGCCGGGTGTGGCCTCAAAGCAAAAAGATAAAATGTTAGAAGATTTTCAGTGAACCAGATTCTGGCTCCCGGCTTCGTCCCGAGTAGCATGGCCTAGAACAACTCTTGGCCAGCATCCAACTCTTGGTGGTCGCTATTGCTGGGCTGCCACAAATCAGGCACCATGTTTTCGCATGATCTCTGGTCTCCGCTTCCCAGGGGAAGGCCCTTTGACTTCAGCGTTGCTCTCTAGCGTTTTCCGTGCACACCAGACTTGTTTCGTGTTCGGATGATTTCATGGAGGATGGTCTGAGACGGAGAGCACCTCAGCTACTCCAGGTTGCTAAATCTCTTCCCCCAAATAGACATTTGGCTTAGAACTTGGAGCTCCCTGAACGCCTCTGGACTCAAAGGTTTAAGGTGCCTCCTTCATGCCCCAAATAGGAGACCCCTGACAGTGGGGTAGGAAAGAAAGCAGAGGGAAAATTTCCCATTCCGTCCTGTCTTTATCCTGTGGGTGGGTGTTCTGAAAAGCTAATGAAAATTCACCAGCTCCTGGGAGCTGCTGAGTTAGTAGAAATACCCGGAGTTTCTGCCTTTGCCGAGTGCTGTGGCCATGGCATCCTTTGCCCCCGAGAGTTGGGACGGATGAGGGATTTCTCCTTGTTATTGTCCCAGAGGCAGAGCTGGAGGCAGAGCTCTAAGGACTGGGCTTGGGGAATTGTGGAAAGGACTCACTGGTGCTCTCAGAAGTAAATTCCCGCTCTTCATGCCTTGTGTCTGGGGGCGGTGCCTTTGCCAGTGGCAGGCCCTGGGTGGTCTGTGGTCTGAGATCGTTATGTCTGAATGTCCCTAAATGATGCTCTGTATGGGGGTTGCTAATCTTCACACCGAGGAACACACACACACACACACACACACACACACACTCTTTTAGTATATGAAAAGCCTCTACCTCTCTCTTCCTCCCCCTCCCCTTCCCATTTGGTTGTGGTGCAATGACAGGGGCGCACACTCTCTTGTGGGGCTTTGGGTTTTGGTTGTGGTGCTCACATGTTTGGTGGCAGGGCTAGGTGGGGGTCACAGCGTCGGGCCGTCATGTCCCAGAGAGGGCATGTGCTTTCTGTGGCGGTGCTGGGTCCCAGGCTGATGGAATGAAAAGGCTTCGTGCTGCCAGGCAGACTCTTCTCCGATCATCCCCGAGCCTAGCGTCTTGCTTTGTGTTCACTTAAGAGAGAAGTGCCAACTGGGCATCTTACACACACAGACTGGAGCGGCAGGGTGGGACCAGGATGCACCTGGGCTCTGGACCCACCGCTTCCAACCCGGGCTCAAAGGTTACTTCTTAAAGTCCTGGAAAGAGAAAATGAGAGGATGGGGCGGTGAGGGTGAGGATGGGGAAGGAGCACCCAGCAATGTGTGTGCGCATGCCTGTGTTTGGACTGGGGAAAGGCATGCTTATTTTTAATTTTTTCAAATTATTTTATTAAAGCACCATGACATCCGGGTTAGTCATAGTTGGCTATTAGACATACAGTGTTCCGGCACCAATTCCACTTCCTGTACGGTGTCCCCAGGGTCTCTCTGCTGCCTGGACAGGCACATTTCTAAGTTTGGTTGTTGTAGTTTGGGCATCGTGATTTCAGTGCCGTGAACTCCGGCTTGGATATATGCTGTACCTGAGTCCCCTTGACTCCTGCGCCCCGTGATTAGGGAAGGTGTGTTTTAGGAAGCTGCTTTGGGGCTGGCAGTGCTCTGCTCCATGGGGGCTACCGTGGATACATCCCCTCAGTCACCCCACCTGGCCCCAGCCCCCTCCAGCAAATGCTGGTCAGTGCAGGTTTCACAGGACATTCGCGCGTCTCCACACCCAGAATATTGATGGGGGCCTGGCGGATTGCTGAAGGGGAGAGGATGCAGGAAATGTTAATGCAGCTAATCCAATGAGATTAGCCCACAGAGTTAAGGGATTTGAAGGAACAAAAGGTATTGAGGGGACCACTTAGGAGTTTAAACAGACTCAGCTCTCCTTTTCACCTCAGTCTTGTAGAAAGATTTCAATAGCTCCTAAGTGAGTGGCCTGAATGGCAGCGGCGCCCTTTAAATTCTAATTAGCTGGTGAATTAACTAGTATGCATCTTGATGAGTTAGGGTGAATTACAGGTATTAATGATTGCGGAGTCTCAGAGCACATAAAAGTAGTGGCTATCCAAGGGGCTTCCCTCTGGCCAGCCATCCAGGCTGGGGACTTTCATAGTCTCAGAAAGGCTGTGCTCTCTTTCATAGGACATTCTTTACCCTTCAAAGCCCAGACAGGAGTGACGTGCAGTATGTGGGGAGGGGAAAACGGACAAGATGTGGGCGCCCGAGGCTCCTTGGTGGCCCTGGCAGGGGGTGGAGTGACGTTTGCTTTGCGGTTGGCAGGTCTCCAGATGTGCCAGATGTACAGCTGCACCAGCACGGCAGCTCGCGCGAAAAAAACTTGCCCCTTCCGTGGTCAGCCCTGTTGCCCTTCCCAGCCTGGTGCACGTCTTCTCCTCGGCCAATGTTGGGGGGCTCATAAGTGTTTTAATAACTTTTCTTTGCTGTAGAAAGAAACTCATTGCTCACTAGTTAAAAGGGCTAGAGTTTGAAAAGACCCAATCCAGACCTGTTTCAGGGTTCTGGAGAGTTACAGATTCATTTACAAATGGAGCTGTAGGGGCACACAACGTGTTGGGGTCCAGCCCAGGGAAGACTCAGCCCAGTGTCCAGGGGGTGCTCTCAGCTGTTGCTTGGCACCTTGAGCCTCCGCTGCCTGCAGTCCCTGCTCTCCTCCAGCTCTGTCGCTTTGCCCTTAACCTTTCCTGAAAGACTTTGTTTTTCTTTCTGCCCCTGAGGCTCTCCAAGGCCACTTAACCTAGACTGGTTTTTGCTTCCCTTCCCTGAGCTTTCTTGGAATTTGGCCATAGAGTATCTTACTTGTGTCAGTGTGTGCACACTCTCTGTGTGTTGCACGAGTGTGCACATCATGTGCATTCATGTTGGTGCATGCTTGTTCCTTGTGTCTTAACTGAGTAGGCTTGTACCTGTCTGCCCCCTTGACCATGTACGCTGAGCCACTGGGCAGATTTTTGTATTGCAGGTGCTCGGTGGGTCTTCGGTGACTGTCGGAGAATGGGTTTATGAGAGCGGTAGCATTGGGGTCTAGTTTCATGCTTTTTCCCTAAGAAAGGAGTGACTTGGTATTAAGGACACGTGTTCCATACGCTTTCATTTATGGCTGTTTGGGGCACCTCACATGGCACAGCTTCACTTTATAATAAGAACCCAGAGCTGTGCAGACTCAACAACAATTGTGGTGATTGCTGGCTGGTTTCACATCAGCGTTTGCGTTCTGGTGAATTCAGCTAGAACACTCCCAAGGCCGACCTCCCACCCCCTCTCATCTTTCATCATTTTGGAAGAGACAGTTCTAGTCCTTGGAAAACAGAAATGGGTCTGTGGTCTTGCCTGGGGTTGTCAGC
This sequence comes from Cryptotis parvus, assembly GCA_021461705.1. NCBI lineage: Eukaryota > Metazoa > Chordata > Mammalia > Eulipotyphla > Soricidae > Cryptotis > Cryptotis parvus. Next base: position 19,964 of record JAJIBD010006785.1, on the reverse strand, counting down.
AAAACCTTGGCTAAATTACTTCAGTGGGGTGGGACCATGGGTATGTCTGGGAGACACCTTGTATATAGAGGGGCTGCAGAAGAGTGGTTCTGGTGGAGTGATAGTTTGGTGGTAGGACATTTGCCTTTCATGCATGTGGTTGACCTGGGTTCGATCCCTGGTATCTGATATGGTCCCCACCAGAGGTGATTCCAGAGTTCAAAGTCAGGAGCAAGCCCTAAGCACCACTAGGTGTGGCCCCCCAAAACCAGACAAGACAAACAAAGGTGGCCGTTGGTGGACTTCACTGGTCAACTACTCAGCTTCCCACCTCAAGTGAGAAAATGCCTAATGCAGGGCTGATCCTCAGTACCTTGGCCCCTCTCCCACTGATCCTCAGTACCTTGGCCCCTCTCCCACCTTCCAAAGCTATTGCCAAAAGAACTCTCTTCCTTGATGAAGTCCATCTCTCCATCTGTCCACCTCACAATGGAACCTTTTGGATGATGGTTTCATGGGACAGTGTTAAGCACAGCTTGCATCATGTTTGCTGACGGCGTGGATAATAAAGATGACTGTTCCCTAAATTCAGTGAAATCTTCAGGCCGAAAACAATGAAACAGAAAAAAGAGGCTGGTCCACTCTCTCATGCCTTTTGTATTATTAAAAAGGAATGACCCCAGAATTTAGAGAGGAGAAGAACAGAGAGGAGTGAAATCCTGGGGGGCATGGAAAAAGAAGAGAACCGGAGATAATGGGCCAACAAGGGTCGGGCTTCAGTTGTGCTGGCTTATGGGAGAGTGGTAGATCCATTTTTTCCAAAACACACACTTAACAACACTAAAACCATGAGACCTCAGCTGCAGCCACTGGGACTTTGTAATGTCCCTGTCAAGGTGTCAGGCAGAGGAGGCCTGGGGGTGGGGAGGAAGTATGGGAACCCTGGTGGAGGGAAGTTGGCACCGATGATGGGACTGGGTATGCCTAAAACTTAGCTCTCAATGTTTTTGTAAATCATTGGTTCTTTAAATAACAATTTTTGAAAAAAGGGGACTGTAGCAGGGCTCACGCTCGACTCAGAGACTCTCGTGTACAGGAAACAGAGACCCTAGGCATTCCCTCTGCCACCTGTAGGAAACGGGGCTGACCTTGTCCCGGGCTCTGGAATGGCTCCATGCCTGTCTCCGTGGGAGGCCCAGGCTCTGGCTTCATCACAGGTGAGGCCAGTGCCTCTCCCCAAGAACATGTCCCGGAGGGAAGCTGGGCTGGCCATCTCTCCCACACAGTTTCTGTCTGTTTATTGTTCCATGCACACCCAGCTTCCTTCCAGAGATTTCAAGACAGCTACAAAAAATACATATCAAGTTAAGATAATAATAACAGATTGAGGGCTTTCAGAAAAAAACAAAACAAAACATGTGTTTAACTGGAGCTTTGTTCAACCAGAGAGGTCCTTTAGATGCTTTGGCTTACTGGAATCCTTAATTTGTGAGTATCCTGGAAAAGACATTGAAACAATTATTTTTTGGGAGGAAGGTGGTTCTGGGTGTTTCAAGCTTTACCCCAGAGAAGGAAATTTAATAGGAACTTGAATACCAGCTCACATTTGCTTTACATTTGAGGGGTTATGATTTCGGTACTTGCTTAAGGGCGGTTACATTTCTCTTGGTGTTTGCAGGCCTTGGTGACTTCTTGCAGGCCTGGAGCTGTGTTTAGGTGATTATTGAATCTAATTAAGGTGGTGTAGTCAAGAACTGATAGATTTCGGATTCAGATATAGAAAAGGTACCTTCCAGCACTTACTAATGATTTCATTAAGAAATAGATTCTTTTCTGCGTAATCATAGATTAATTTTTTTCCAGTTGATGGTTTTGTTTTGTTTCTTTAGGGCAAAGGGTTTTGGGCCACGCCAGGCCTCACTCCTGGTTTTGCACTCAGGGATCACTCCTGAGTGTTGGGGATTGAACCAGGGTCAGTGGGTGCAAGATGAGCACCTTAATCCCTGTACTGTTTCTCTGGTCCCTCAATTGATGAAAGTTTTAATGGAATCCTCACAATTAACAATAGTATTAATGGAGTGTTTGAGGAATATGAAGTGACATAAGTGTCTGCCCCATTCTTCACCCCCCACACTCTGCTGAGGTGGCTTCTCTTCCCTTCCCACCTTTCTGGCCCTCTCCCATTTCCCACCCGCTGCCGCAATACTCCTGGGCAATAAAAGAAAAAAAAGAATTTCCCTTTTATAGAATAATAAGGAGTCAAAAATCCTGTCATTGGCATAGTAGGAAAACATAAGAACTAAAGGCAAAAGGTATGTTGTTTGCCTTACCTTTCATAAGAGTAATTTCCAAGTAGTTTGCTTTTAATCTATCACAGTTTGGACTGGCCTTGCACTTAACTCTGACCAGGCTTGTATGCCTTCATTTCAGCTGTTAAACAGCTAGCGACCCCTGCGAGCCCGAATTAGCGCTGCCTCCTTATTTTGTCTCTGTGTTCAAGCAGAGCAGCCGCGCTGGTGGCCTGTGTGAGATCTTCTGGGAGCATCTGTGCGCTCTGTGGAGGTTCTCCGGGTGCTCCGCTTTCTGCCTCTGTTCCCACATGACTCCGTCTGCAGCCCCCCTCAGAGAGCGCCTGAGTCGCCTTTCACGCCTTTCACGCTCAGAACACTTTGTTCTGAGGCTTTGTGTCTGACCCAGAACACTTTGTTCTGAGGCTTTGTGTCTGACCCAGATAGCCTGTGTTTTCTGCAAAACTCTACTTTCTAAAAAGGGAAGGCCACCTTTCCAGGGACCCCACTGGAATTGTCCCCAATCTGCCATGTCCAGCTCTTAGATGGGCACCAATCTAACTACTGCAGAGTGGACCTGCTGACGCCGCCATCTGCAAGGCAGCCAGGGAGACACAATAAGGAGATAACACTGGAAGTTCGTACTGTCTTGGGGATACACACAGTGATGCTGAGGGAATCATGTGTCAGGGGTAAATCTGGGGCTCTTGCATGCATCCCAATCCCTTTTCCTTTGGTATGAAACTTTATTTAAACACCGTGACTCTCAGAGTTGTTCACACTACACTTATTGCGGGTATTCACTATTCCAACACCAGTCCCACCAACTTTATTTAAACACCGTGACTTACAGAGTCGTTCACAGTACTCTTACTGCAGGAATTCACTATTCCAACACCAGTCCCACCACCTGTGTGATCTTCCCTCCACCAGCATCCCCGGTTTCCTCTCACCCACCAAGCCTGCTCCCTTAGACATAGAATAATTTACTTCAAATTGCTTGTTACAATGCATATCTCATAGTGGTGTTGCTAAGGCTTGGCCGAGGATTTACTGAGCAGTCAGGTGCGAGTTGAGCCTTCTGTGCCTGTCGGGAACGCCGCGGGGTCCCCGACAGTGTCAGGACAGAGGTTGTCTTCTACCTCCGAGGACGCCGGGAGAAAGATGAAAACTCACGAGTCCAGTGCAGTTCCAAAAATGGCTTTTAATAGTACAAAAGCTCTTCCACAGCAATCCAATATAATGAACAAACTCTAGCTCTGGCCCAAACTTAGACCATACCAAAGAGCCTAAGTCTCCCACCAAAGAGAGAGGATCTCACCCGAGCTGAGTCCTACTCAGAAGAAGGAGCAAAGGCCAAGGAGCAAAAGGCCAAAAGCCAAAAGCCGCAGGAGCCAAAAGCTGAAGGCTGAGGAACCAAAAGGCAAAAGGGTAAAAGGTGAAGGGGCCTCAAGTCAGCCCCCTTATATACACCAAAGTAACCCAATCGGGAGGTTGTCATGCCAACAAAGAACCCTAAACAGAGTGTGAGTGCCACACCCTATTGTAGGTATAAACAAAGGTTACACCAAGGACTAATCCCGAGATTATCTCTTATGTAAAACACTGGAGAGAGAGGGGGCTGATATAAAGTAATACATCTCAACTTCATGAGCTTCATGTAATCTAGATGGTACCCACAAGGTCCTTCTTATTATTATCTGCACCAGGGTGATTCTGAGTATCTTGTTCTCGTGTACTGAAAGGGTCACTCTCGCCTGCTTAGAGCAAACTAGTATGATCCTTCCTATAGTCTTCCTATAGTCTCAACGTAGCCAGGGTGGTAGTCTCCTGGTAAATTCTAACTGTCCCACGCTGGGTGCAGTGGGTATAAAGAGGAGCTGTGCCCAATCTAGAAAACATAGAAGTCTTAGTAGATGTATAAGTCAGAAGTTATTCAATCAAGGTGACTTCTGTAAGTGCCACACCCTCTAGCAGTGTTTACATAGAAGAGAGATCTCATTAGAATGAACATTGGCTTAAATAAGATTAAGCTGGGAGTGAGCAAAACAACAAAAACTCCCAGATTAGCTAAACATGTCCTCCAACATGTGCCATTTTCACTCATTGAGCTTAGTGGGCTTTTACTCAATGCTCCCAACTAATTTTGGAGGTGTAGTGTGGTCGCTTATGTGGCTGCGCATTTCAGGAGCTTTGGAGCTGGGATGATCACTTGCCAGCGTCTCTCTGGCATCTTTCCGAGATCACTGTCACTGTATCACTGTCTTCCCGTTTATCTTCGATTTGCTTGAGCGGGCACCAGTAACATCTCCATATGACCTGTCTCATGCAAGTAGAGCCCAAGGGAACCTGCTTGCTCCAGGAACATAAAGAGCCTCTAACCATTCCATCAGGTCATGGGAATGAGGTCTATAATTGTTACTGGTATCTGGCATATCAAATACGACACGGGTAGCTTGCCAGGCTCTGCTGTGTGGGTAGCATACTCTTGTAGTCATCTCAAAATCCGGCATTTATTGATGAACCGTGCAGCTACAAGTTGCTGCGCGAGCCGGGCTGTGATAGGCTGGTCTGCTGGGTGGAGTTCTGACTAGGAGGAAGTCCGGATGTGGAAAATGGAGGTCCTCATGGAGTGGGGGGGTCGTCTGGCTTGTTGTGAGGCTCTGCTGGGGTGGTGGGCCAGGACTAGAACCTGCCATCCCTCCCGGGCAGCTCATGAGCAGCTGGGCACAGTGAGAGTCAGTAGCAGCTCTGCCTCATATCTCTCAAATCACTTTGTACTGGCTTTGCTGGTTCTTGAAACTTATGCATCAGAGCATATTGATTGTATTTTGGAAATCCCTGGTATCTTCCAGGAGTCCAGAGTTTAACTCATTGCCCAGTCTCTTTTGCCATCATTCTTGTCTCTTCATACCAGGAAGCTGGAAATCTGCTTATGACTTGAATGTCACCTGCAGGTACAATCCACACTCTCAGACATGCGTCTGTGTCAAGTCAGAGATCTTCCCCTTCAGTCCTCCACAGCTATGAAGACTCAGTGGACGTGCTCATGCTGTGTGGGTTCCTCTGGCTTCTTGCTAGGCTCACTGGGATGTCGGGCCATGGCTAGAACCCACCACAATTAAACTTTAAATAATCAGCAATGTCTTCTAGCACCTTGCATGTGAATAATCCAGGTTCAATCCATGGCACCACATATGGTCACCAGAGCATACCAGAAGTGGTTCCCCCCAATCAGAAATCTGTAACTGACACCCTGTCGGGAATGCTGCCGGGTCCCCGACAGTGCCGGGAAGTGAGTTCCCTTCCACCTCCGAAGCCTGTGAGGAATGGATGAAGACTCAAGAATCCGATGCAGTTTTAAAAGGCTTTACTTATCACAGGTTCAGGCATACAAGTCAGTAGTAGGAGAAATCCTGTGCTTAGGATTCCCAGCTAGAACCCCAGACACGTGTAGGCCAAGATGGCAGCCACCACGTGTTAAGGCCCTGTAAAAAGGAGAAAAAGACAAGACTCCCAAGAAGGGTGCAGGCTCACAAAGAGAGAGCCCCAAAAGAGAGCTTGTTTTTTTTTTTTGAAGTAAAATAGATTTTATTAAGGAGGTTTTTGAGAGGGAAGGGGAGAGAAAGTAAGAGAGAGAAAGTAACGTGCTCAAGGGAGAACGCTGGCTACTCCAAAGACGGAGAGCCTTTCCGAGATCACTTGTGAAGCAGGGATGTTTCTCTGGCTGGGGTGGGAACCATATGTGAGTGGGTGGAGTGCTGGGTCTTTGATGGAGTGAGGACTTGGCCTGCCCCCATTCTGCTAAGGCTCCAGAGGTCTGTGCTTGGTGGTGGCTGGGCCTGTCTGGGATAGATCACCTGCTGGCTTCTCTCCAAGATCAGTAATGAAGCTGGCCCATTTCCCTCCATCATCTTCATAGGAGCTTCTAGAACTAGGTCAGTGAACAACTCTGATCGGCTTTGGCATCTGGACAGTGCCTCCCTGCTCAGAAGCATCTCTAAGAACCTGGGTCCACTAATTGCTCCTCTCACATTGCTGGCCCAGGTTCAGTCCAGGGTACCCCATGTGATCCCCAGAGCACTTCCTGGAGTGGTCTGTCTTGTCTGTTCTTCAGAACAATTTCTAAAAATAATGTCTTTCCTGGAGCCAGAGAACAAGTGCAGTGGGTAAGGGGCTTTCTTGTAAGCAGCGGAACGGTTTTGATCCTAGGCATTTAGGTAGGTTCGCTGAACCCCACCAGGAGTGATCCCTAAGTTCAGGGCCAGAAGTAAGCCCGAGTGTTCCCTTCCTCCTCTCCCCATCCCCCTGCCTTTACTATCCACTGAGGCTGGAGTCTCCAATCCCTATGTCTCAAGCAGGAAGATAGAGGAGCCCTTTTTATTTATTTATTTTTTTTTGCTTTTTGGGTCATACCCGGCAATGCTCAGGGTCTACTCCTGGCTCTGCACTCAGGAATTACTCCTGGCAGTGCTCGGGGACCATATGGGATGCCGGGATCGAACCCAGGCCGGCATGAGCCGGCCGCGTGCAAGGCAAACGCCCTACCCGCTGGGCTATCGCTCCCGCCCCAGAGGAGCCCTTTTAAAGTCTGTTGGGGGAAAATATAGTCTGAAACTTAAACCTGCTCTGCAGTCCTTTGATCCGTCTTCCCAGCCCAACATCGGAAGCTCTGTCAGCATCCCAGCATCGCGCCGTGCCTCCATCCATCTCTCATTCATCCTCGTCCATCCTCTCTCTCTCTCTCTTCCTTCCTTCCTTCCTTCCTTCCTTCCTTCCTTCCTTCCTTCCTTCCTTCCTTCCTTCCTTCCTTCCTTCCTTCCTTCCTTCCTTCCTTCCTTCCTTCCTTCCTTCCTTCCTTCCTTCCTTCCTTCCTTCCTTCCTTCCTTCCTTCCTTCCTTCCTTCCTTCCTTCCTTCCTTCCTTCCTTTCTTTCTTTCTTTCTTTCTGTCCGTCCATCTTCCTTCCTTCTCATTTTCAATAAGAGAATGCTTAGAAAACAAAGAAAAACCAGTTAAAGAGAAGAGAGGGTCAAGACATCCTCCATCCATCCCTCCATCCCTCCATCCCTCCATCCTTCCATCCCTCCATCCCTCCATCCTTCCATCCCTCCATCCATCATCCATCCTCTCATTCATCCATCCCTCCATCCCTCCATCCTTCAATCCATCCATTCCTCCATCCACCCTGCCCCACTCAATTCCACCTACTAAATTTAGTTGCCAAGTATAAATTAATGTTATAATAAAGGCCCCATATTTTCTCAGTTACTTACCCAGACCTCTTTTTTATTTTGGGTCACACCCGGAAATGTTCAGGGGTTACTCATGGTTCTGCACTCAGGAATTACTCCTGGCAGTGCTCAGGGACCATATGCGATGCTGGGGATTGAACCCGGTCAGCCGTGGTGCAAGGCAAAGCTCTCCCTGCTGTGCTATCGCTCCGCCCCTCTTTTTGTTATTTTAATCACCAGTTGTTCTTTGAAATTTTAAATAAAAAATTATTTGCTAATTCACATAGAGTCAATTGTGATTAATATAATCACATTTATACCTACAAGTGTTGAAAGATTAGGTTTCCTCTTCTACCTTCTATGTACACACACTCACACATATTTAGATACATACACTCATGTATGCATGTATGTATGTATGTACATTCTTTTGAATGCTGCTATGTAAGTTTGAGCTTTAAGCAGGGATTTTCTATCTTTATGGACAGGTGGCAGCACTTATCTTACAGTTCAATTTAATAAATATTTGGAAAGCACATATCATATGCCTCATTAGCGATTTTGTTACCCACTTGGGGAAACAAACAAATGAGAGTCCCTCGATGTCGTGCAGACCCTCTCACTTTGGTGTTACCTTTTCTGCGCATGGCGCCCTTGGCCTGCCTACCCCATTTGGCAGAGGTGACCATTCTAAGAGTGGAAATATGCTCATGTCAGCACCATAGGTAACGTTCTGGGGACTTTCAGCTCCCCAGAAAATCTTGGGGTGGCTAAGATGCATGAAGCATAGATTAAGGAGTAGCCTAACTTGCTGGGAGCCTGTGTGCCTGGTCTGAGAAGACCAGACACATGTCAGCTAGCTGCTCCCAAGCCCTAGGAAAGGCTGAAATCCAATTTTCTTGGCCTTGCTTTATTGATCCTGACTCCACTGTGAGTCCTTGTTCAGTAGCAGCTAATGTGGGTGAGTCAAGATGAGTCGGACAGGTGAAGAGAAAGGGTTTCTTAATTAATTAACTTTTTAAAATTAATTACTTTTTTAATCATTAATAAATAAAATGATTTATTTTAAACACCTTGATTTACAAAGTGCAATTTTTTCCACAATACAGTTGCTGGAAAGATGCATCATTCAGCACCAATCCCACCACCAGTGTGCCCCCCCCACCACCAGAGACCTGCATTTCCCCCCCACCCTCCATCCCCTCCCGATGCCTGCTCACTTAGCCAGCATCAATTATGTGGATCCTTACAGCTCATATAAGGGGGGCAGTAAAGATAAGGTCATGCCTTTTTTTGTTTTCTAGTCAGATTTGTGGGAGTCTGGCCAGTTTCTGTTCTTGGATTCACTTTCTGGGTTTCCAGAACATGATGGTTTTCTACTGACAATCCCAGACACACCATCACTACAGGTACTGACAACACTTATTTCACATTTATCTCAACGTCTATTTGAGCTTTTCCCATTCATATACTGAATAATCCATTCTATATTGGTTGCTGGAGCTACTTCTCTAAATACGGTCAATGAACATGGTGTTAGACAAAAGTCAATGGAGATCCTCAAATCTCCATTGTGCCATTTGAGTCCACTGTATAGGAAATTACCGAGGTGGTTCCCCCAGACCACACCTCGTGCCCACATGCTTCATTTCTAGAAAATGTGATGGGATACCAGTTAGAGGAGTACACTAGGTTTTGAGATGTGGGTTACATGCCCCTCTCCCCAATCTACGGTCCCAGCTGGTCACAGTTCTGGGCAGGCCTACCAGGCCTTGCCGGAGGGCACTCAGCTTGGGGAGGGCGCCCAGCTTCAGCTCCCCAGGAAACCTGGTGGATTCAATCACCAAGTCCTGAATACCTGGGCTTGAACTCGACTATTCTGTTGGGTGTGGCTCTGCCGAGCTGAAAGTGGCTGCGGTAGTGACGCATGAGGTTTTCCAGCCTCTGGGGGTCTGACCGGGAGGCAGGGGAGCCCGCTTCAGGACCCCTCATCAGCCCAGCACAGGCTGAGCGGCAGCAGCTCAGCCCTGTGCCTCTCACTCGAGAAAGGGTTTCTTAATACACTGAATTTAAGTGGGGCCACCTGAGTGGCCTGAAGTTCCTGCTAAGTACATTTCAACCACAATAAAATACTGCTGCTTTTCATACAGGTGCGGGCAACACTTCGCTAAATGCTCGTTACCTGACATTAGTGTACCCTCACTTTGAGGTTTGGGAACTGAAACTTCTAGAGGTTGAGTGACTTGCCCACTGGGCAAGAACGGTCTGGAAGCGGTCCCCAGTCCAAGCCCATGTCTTGGACTCTGATTCCCTCCTTACATGTATTGCTGTGGCTCCCGCATTACTGAAGAATGTTGTCAGCAAAGTTTCTCCATCTAGGGATGGCTCTTCACTGCGTATGTGTGTGTGTGTGTGTGTGTGTGTGTGTGTGTGTGTGTGTGTGTGTGTGTGTAGGGGGTTTGTTCTGGAGAATTCTCTTACTCTTTGCTCTCTTGTGTGTTTTCTGCCTCTCCGTGGATGAGCTAGTGGTTTGGGGCTGGCAGTGTGTGTGTGTGTGTGTGTGTGTGTGTGTGTGTCCCTCCCAGTGGGTCCTGGGCTCAGGACGCCGAGACCTGCTGCTTAGAATGCTTAGAAAACATTCTCTTCTCTAGAGTGGGTCTCCGCCTGGAATTACAAGGCAGGCACTGACAGATGTATAAGTAGATGCTCAAGAGCAAATTAAAATGCATTGTTAAAAATGGATTCAATGTGTGAACAAAGATTGGCATGAAGGTTGGGTTCCTGTATTTTTAGAGGCTAATTAAAGCGCACGAACAATGATAGATTCAGATAACCCATATCATCTAAAGGCGCCATAAAACATTCACTGAAGAGCTACTCATGCATGATGCTGAGCAGAGGCCCGTGGCAGTTGGGCCGATCTGTGGCCCATGGTACCTACCGGGCTCTCGCCGCTTACTTACGTTGCAATTGGATTGTGTCTGCCCAGAGGCCTTATCCCTGGGGATCTCAGCCGGTTGGCTGGTTGCTTTTGGTGAGTTTCTTTGGTAGACATGGGTTTCCCTATGCCACCCTCTCACGGCACTCTGTGGTCCGCTTTCTGCTGAGTGCTTTCTGGGCGAGGAGAGTGATTTCTTACCACTGTGTCCGCAGCAGGGTGGTGTGCTGTGGCTCCCTTTCCGTGGCCTTGACAAGGTATGAGACACAGCTGCTGCAGATTCTCTTGGGGCACTGGCCTGCTGTCCACTGGCTGGAGTAGATTTAGAACAGGGCGAAATGGGGCCCAAGGCACTAGAATCCCTATTCTTTGGTCAGTGTTTGGAAAATTAGTCTCTGGAGGTGAAGTGTAGAATAGTTAGTCTGTCTTCTGTTTCAGCATTTTGCCAGATTTCTTGGAAGACGTTGGGGCTGTACTCTTAAGGTTCTATTAGTAACACTAAGAAATGAGAATTAAAAATTTTTTTTTATTTAAAAACCTCAGGATACATGGTCTGGTCTTACAGGTAGATCTTCAGATACATAATTTGAGATTTTAGAAATAAGGCTAATTTTTCCCCTGAAAGACTGTGATACCTTTTATATCTAACTTTTCTCAACAGCAAGTGTGTACTTATTGTATGCACCTACAGTGATAGTCTGCTAGGCGGAACAAAAACCAGGATAAACTTGAGCCTCTGAAGTCAAAATAGAAACATATCCGTCCCTCCCATCTTTCACATTTCAACCTGGCTGGATAGTGGGTGAAAGGAGGTAGTAGATACTGTGGGGTATAGTTTCAGTATGGCTGTTGGAGGTAGTAGATACTGTGGGGTATAGTTTCAGTATGGCTGTTGGAGGTAGTAGATACTGTGGGGTATAGTTTCAGTATGGCTGTTGGAGGTAGTAGATACTGTGGGGTATAGTTTCAGTATGGCTGTTGGAGGTAGTAGATACTGTGGGGTATAGTTTCAGTATGGCTGTTGGAGGTAGTCGATACTGTGGGGTATAGTTTCAGTATGGCTCTTGGAGGTAGTCGATACTGTGGGGTATAGTTTCAGTGTGACTGTTGGAGGTAGTAGATACTGTGGGGTATAGTTTCAGTATGGCTGTTGGAGGTAGTAGATACTGTGGGGTATAGTTTCAGTATGGCTGTCGGAGGTAGTAGATACCTGGGGTATAGTTTCAGTATGGCTGTCGGAGGTAGTAGATATTGTGGGGTATAGTTTCAGTATGGCTGTTGGAGGTAGTAGATACTGTGGGGTATAGTTTCAGTATGGCTGTTGGAGGTAGTAGATACTGTGGGGTATAGTTTCAGTATGGCTGTTGGAGGTAGTAGATACTGTGGGGTATAGTTTCAGTATGGCTGTTGGAGGTAGTCGATACTGTGGGGTATAGTTTCAGTATGGCTCTTGGAGGTAGTCGATACTGTGGGGTATAGTTTCAGTATGACTGTTGGAGGTAGAAGATACTGTGGGGTATAGTCTCAGTATGACTGTTGGAGGTAGTCGATACTGTGGGGGTATAGTTTCAGTATGACTCTTGGAGGTAGTAGATATTGTGGGGTATAGTTTCAGTATGACTGTTGGAGGTAGAAGATACTGTGGGGTATAGTCTCAGTATGACTGTTGGAGGTAGTCGATACTGTGGGGGTATAGTTTCAGTATGACTGTTGGAGGTAGAAGATACTGTGGGGTATAGTCTCAGTATGACTGTTGGAGGTAGTCGATACTGTGGGGTATAGTTTCAGTATGACTGTTGGAGGTAGAAGATACTGTGGGGTATAGTTTCAGTATGACTGTTGGAGGTAGTCGATACTGTGGGGTATAGTTTCAGTATGGCTCTTGGAGGTAGTAGATACTGTGGGGTATAGTTTCAGTATGGCTGTTGGAGGTAGTCGATACTGTGGGGTATAGTTTCAGTATGGCTGTTGGAGGTAGTAGATACTGTGGGGTATAGTTTCAGTATGACTCTTGGAGGTAGTAGATACTGTGGGGTATAGTTTCAGTATGGCTGTTGGAGGTAGTAGATACTGTGGGGTATAGTTTCAGTATGGCTGTTGGAGGTAGTAGATACTGTGGGGTATAGTTTCAGTATGGATGTTGGAGGTAGTAGATACTGTGGGGTATAGTTTCAGTATGACTGTTGGATTGAAAAAGCTGCATCTCTCCCTTTTCTGTATTTTTTTATTTCATTTTATTTATTTATCCACCTATTTATTTATTTATTTATTTTAATTTAATTTTATTTTTTTTTGCTTTTTGGGTCACACCTGGCAATGCTCAGGAAATAATACTGGCTCTGCACTCAGGAATTACTCCTGGCAGGGCTTAGGGAACCATATGGGATGCCAGGGATTGAACCCGTCTCGGCTACATGCAAGGCAAATGCCCTACCTGCTGTGCTGTGCCCCCTGCCCTCCGCTTTTCTATATTTTGAAGATTAATTTTTTTTCAGGAAGGGGCTTCACACCTGGCAATGCTCCTGGCTTTGTATTCAGCAATTACTCCTGGTGAGCTCGGAGGATCCCTTAGGATGCTGGGAATCCAACCCGGCTCAGCCACATGCAAAGCACATGCCCCAAATTAAATTTTCTTAAATTACTAATTGTTTTACATTAGAGTTCAAAGAGAATATAGATGATTTGTATATACTTTTCAATCAGTTTTTTAAAATATTAGCATTTTATACAATCTTGGCAAACTCAAAATGTGATAATCTAATCACAAAGCGAGTTAACATGGGTACAAATTTGCTTACTAAACTCAAAGACATCACTGTATCACTGTATCACTGCCTTCCCATTGATCATCGATTTGCTCAAGCGGGCACCAGTAACATCTCCATATGACCTGTCTCATGCGAGTAGAGCACAATGGCACCTGCTTGCTCCAGGAACATAAAGAGCCTCAAACCATTTCATCAGGTCATGGGAATGAGGTCTATAATTGTTACTGGTATTTGGCATATCAAATCGACACGGGTAGCTTGCCAGGCTCTGCCGCGGGTGGCATAGTCTTGTAGTCACCTCTGATGTCCAGCATTTATTGATGAACCGCACGGCTGCTTGTGGTTGCGTGAGCTGGGCTGTGACAGACTGGTCTGCTGGGTGGAGTTCTGAGGATAGGGAAGTCCGGACGTGGAAAATGGAGGCCCTCATGGAGTGGGGTTGTCTGACTTGTTGTGAGGCTCTGCTGGGGTGGCAGGCCAGGGCTAGGACCAGCGCCTCGTGAGCGGCTGGGCACAGGGAGAGCCAGTAGCAGCTCTGCCCCATGTCTGTGAGTCTCTGGATCAGCATACCTGGGCCGGATTTAAAAAAGACTGTTGTAGGGTGGATCTCTATAGCCAGGCTGTGATAGGCTCATCTGCTGGGTGGAGTTCTGAGGAGAGGGAAGGACCCACAAGGTCTCAAAGATATGATTTGGATTTTGCTGGTCTTTCTACTAATGTCCTTCTTAATTTTTCAGATCCATTCCATTATTTCTTTTTCTGTTTTAATATTTTAGATTATTTTATTTTTAACCTTGTATTATGGTAAGTCCGTCCTTCCTTTCCTTCCTTCCTTTCCTTCCTTCCTTCCTTCCTTCCTTCCTTCCTTCCTTCCTTCTTCCTTCCTTCCTTCCTTCCTTCCTTCCTTCCTTCCTTCCTTCCTTCCTTCCTTCCTTCCTTCCTTCCTTCCTTCCCTTCCTTCCTTCCTTCCTTCCTTCCTTCCTTCTTCCTTCCTTCCTTCCTTCCTTCCTTCCTTCCTTCCTTCCTTCCTTCCTTCCTTCCTTCCTTCCTTCCTTCCTTCCTTCCTTCCTTCCTTCTTTATGATTGATTCAGTATGCTCAAGTGGGTGAGAACACCTTTCCCCACCATACAGCCCTACTTTCCTTTGATAGATGCGACTCTTCAGTCAGACCAGACCACGGCTCAATGTCCAACAGAAAGTTGCCGTAATCATTCTATCTTCCCTTCCCTGTGCGGCCTTCTTCTGTCAACCCAGATTCGAAGGGTAGACGAGCTACTCTTTCCTCCAGATATACTCCTTTCTCCTGGAAGAGTTTTCTTTCTTTTTAAAAGGCAATCGAAAAGCATATTAAAGCATTATGATGGATGAAGGTATTCATTGTTGAGCTTCAGGCATGCAGTGTTCCAGCACCCATCTACCATCCGTGTCAACCTCCTCCACCTTTGTCCCCGGGGTCCCTCCCACGCCCAGCCTGCCTCCTTGACAGGCACATTGTTACGCTTTGGTTGTTGTAGTTTGGATCTCCTGCTTTGAGTGTTGTTGCCACTGTGACTTGGGAGTATGGCTGTTCCCCCCTCTGAACCATCCATGTACCCGCCCCTTGACCCTTGACTCTGGCCTCTTGCTAACTTTGCATCTGCCTCTCCTTACTTCCCGCCTCAATTTTTCTTTTTTTCCCTTTAAAAAATGGAATTGCTCAAATGACAAAGTTACAAAGACATTTATGACTGCGTTCAGGCACTCAGTGTGCCAACACCAATCCCTTCACCGGTCCACTACCCTCCACCTGTGTCCTTAGTTTCCTTCTTGCCTCCCCCCAGCCTGTCTCTGTGTTCCCATTCTCTGACTTACTCCCCACCTCCAGCCCCAGTGGCAAGCTGCCTGCTAAAGGAAGAGTTTTCTTCCTTGTGACTTTAAACAATTATTGTTTGAGGCACAGCCATTATGCCCAGTAGGTGTTATCAACTAGAAACGGTTGAATGAACCATTGGCTCCCTAACAGAGAGGGTTTAGGAGTTTAACTCGCAATAAAGGATGCATGGTGTTTAGTGTTTTAAGTGTTAGCCTCTTGGGATTACTTACAGTTGAAGGAGATGACGTGGACCTTGTGGCCAGCTACCGGAGGAGGCCACAGTGCTTTCATGCTCTTCAAAGCAAGAGTGGTTAGTATGGACTTTTTACCCTGATTGAAAAAAAGAGGTAAATTGAAAGGACAGTTATTTTTTGTGGTCTTTTTGAAATCTGTTTGAACGGGACTTGGTGTCTCCAGTGAGAAACAGGATGTTTTGGAATGTCTCCTCCTCTGTCACTGGAGTTTGTAGTGAAAATTGACCTTATTGCCAAAGCACAGATTCATGAATGCATTTACGTCTTCACCTAGGATTTAGTGCATGCTCCACAGATCCTACCACAACTGGTGTCTGACTGCATAACTGGCCTCAGGTAGCCTTTGGTTCTCACAAGTTCTATTCTCACATGGTCCACCTAAATTCATGGCTGATAATTATGAGCAGTAACACTCAAGCCTGGTGTGGCGTTAGCACCCCGGCCATTCTCCTGTAATTTGATGGGACCCAGGAACTGGGTGGACGCGGAGGTGGGTGGCAAAGGCCTTGACCTCTGTACTTAGTCATCTTAAGGATGAGGCGTACGCCTGGGACACAGGAATTAGGATGAGGCGTACGGCTCTGGGACACAGGAATTAGGATGAGGCGCACGCTCTGGGACACAGGAATTAGGATGAGGCGTATGCTCTGGGACACAGGAATTAGGATGAGGCGTGACGCCCTGGGACACAGGAATTAGGATGAGGCGACGCCTGGGATACAGGAATTAGGATGAGGCGCACCTCTGGGGACACAGGAATTAGGATGAGGCGCACTCCTGGGATACAGGAATTAGGGATGAGGCGCACGCCTGGGACACAGGAATTAGGGATGAGGCGACGCTCTGGGACACAGGAATTAGGATGAGGCGCACGCTCTGGGACACAGGAATTAGGATGAGGCGCACGCTCTGGGACACAGGAATTAGGGATGAGGCGTACACTCTGGGACACAGGAATTAGGATGAGGCGCGACGCTCTGGGACACAGGAATTAGGATGAGGCGCGACGCTCTGGGACACAGGAATTAGGATGAGGCGTGACGCCTGGGACACAGGAATTAGGATGAGGCGTACGCTCTGGGACACAGGAATTAGGATGAGGCGTACGCTCTGGGACACAGGAATTAGGATGAGGCGTACACTCTGGGACACAGGAATTAGGATGGAAGCGTACACTCTGGGACACAGGAACGCATTTTTCGTGTGTACATGTCACGTAACAGCATGATTTATATCTCAGTGGTCTGGCACTGTCTTCTGTGACTCACTCCACACTTAGCGCCGTAGAATACTAGGATTATTGTAGTGATTGTGGCAGATATCTGAATTATATAACATGAAAAGATGGTTGAAAGATGCAGAGAAGCCAGAGTAAGAAGCTCAGATGCCGTTGGTTTATGTACCAGTAAAGTTTGTTAGGAAACATTTAGAAACACCCTCCTTAGCCATCTTCCCTCAAGGCCGATCGTTCTTTCTGGCCCTATCTGGTCCCTCAGAGAGAGGCGCTCCTTGTTCCAAGTCTAGAATTTGTACAGTCCCATCAGACTTTCCTTTTGTTGATTCTGCATCTTGGCATTTTGCTAGTTTTCCAAACCACTGCGCGCACCACACGGCTACAGGGAACAGATGGCATGAGACAAACGCATGCTAGGGGAGCTGGGCAGCCAAAAGGTCCAGGGTCCAGGCTGCCTGTGTCTGGCATGCCCGCTCCTGCCTTGCTCTCCAGGGAGGGTGACCGCCCTATCAAACAGTGGGCCTTGTGTCGGGAGCGCAAGGTCATGGGACTTCTTCATTCTCGTGTACTGTCGGGCCCAAAGGTGCCACAGGAGAAAAGAGTGAAGTGAACAAGTTCCTCAGGCTCCGGCGGCTCCAAAGGACCCAGCAAAGCTGCCAAAGCCCCTAAGTGCAGTTGTGTGAGTCTGGTTCTCACAACCTGGTTGTGAGTCCGTGTGTGGTCACCGTGGTTCATGGCACGAATGGGCAAAGACTGTTTACTGAAGTGTGGCGCCCACTCAGCTTTGTACTAGGAACCTCAGGAGAGTAATACCTGAGAACAATCACGTCCCCTCTTCTCTTCTACCACGTGCCTCCATTCCCTCCCAAGTTTTTACAGGAATTTTTAAGCCTTAGGGGTAAACTGTGTAGGTTGGACGAATCACCCTTTCTCATGACTGAACTCCAGCAGGCAAGAGTCCTTGGAGGATTGATTATGGCACATGGTACTAATGGGGGTTCATTTGTAACGGGAGGTACAGTGTGTCATAGACTGTGTGGATTCTGTAAGGAAAAGGGAGAGTGAGAGGGAGAAGGAAAGAAGAAAGGACTTGCCAAAAGTGGAGAAACGTAGAATTCTTTTTTTAAGTATTTTATTATACCACCGTGAGATATACAATTACAAAGATGTTCATATTTGGGTTTTGGTCATACAGTGTTCCAGCACCCATCCTCTCTACCAGTGCCCACCTCCCATCACCAACGTCCCCGATACCCTCCCCTTCCCTAGCCTGTCTCTGTGACAGGTTCCTCCATCTCTTTTCTCTCTTTCTCTTTTTCTCTCTCTCTTTCTCTCTCTTCCCTCTCTTATATGTTGTGGATTGTAATAGACTTTCAACAATTATTGGTCCACTGTTCCTTTCTCTGTCTTACCTAATTTCTGCTCCCACACATTTGTGGTAGTTTCCACCTTGGCAAGACCTCCTGATCCACATTTCTCCTGACCTTGGATATTGGTATCATAATATGTATATATATATATATATTTATGTCATGCAAATAAATGCAGTCATTCTATACCTGCCTCTCTCCTTCTGACTAATTTCACTCAACATGATCCTCTCCATGTCCATCCATTTATAGGCAAATTTCATAACTTCATTTTCCTAACAGCTGCATAGTATTCCATTGTGTAGGTGTACCAAAGCTTCTTTATCCAGTCATCAATTTTCTGGCACTCTGGTTGTTTCCAGGTTCTGGCTATTGTGAAGAATCTCTTGAAGTCTCAACCATCGGAATCATTCAAACTCTAATTTCTTTGTATAGACATGGACGAACTCTCTGAAGTGGGGCTAGGGTCTGTCCTTTTCTTTACACCTGTCACTGAGGTGGTGTCACTGACCAGGAAACCTTGGAGTGAATCTCAGTCTCCCTCCCGCCCCTCTCTTCCCCCCCCCCTGCCGGCCACAGTGAGAGAGGTGACATACCCCATGAACACAGTGCCTGGCTGTGGGCATGGGTGGGGGCCCTGCTAGATGGGCAGGTGGTCCTAGGGCCCAGTGGGCTTTATAAGCTCTAGAACGGAGAGTGGAGATGACCCTTTTCCTTTTTGCTGGAGTCTGGAGAAGGTCAGGATTGGGCTGGGCCCCAGTACAGGTGAACGGGCAGGTGCCGCCAGGCAGGGGCTGCTCTGGACCAGCTCATCTGACCTGGGGACAGACCTGGGCCTCAGCCTAGCCGTGGTGTTTGTTTCTCCAAGAATGCCTTTACTGTCCTTGCTCTTGGCTATGGGAGAACCTCCTCCTCTAAACCAGCATGTGCCATTATCCACAAACGGTAATGCCCACAAGAAACCAGCTTAAAATGATGGATATTTGGGTAATATTTTATTATACCACCGTGATATATACAGATGTTCATGTCTGGGTTTCGGTCATACAATGCTCGAGCACCCCTCCCTCTACCAGTGCCCATTTCCCACCACCATCGTCCCCATCCTTCCCCCTCCCCTAGCCCCCACCTCCATGGCAGGTTCTTTATCTCTTTTCTCTCTTTCTTTTCTCTCTCTCTCTTCTCTCTCTCTCTCTCTCTCTCTCTTTCTTTCTTTCTTTCTTTCTTTCTTTCTTTCTTTCTTTCTTTCTTTCTTTCTTTCTTTCTTTCTTTCTTTCTTTCTTTCTTTCTCTTTCTTTCTTTCTTTCTTTCTTTCTTTCTTTCTTTTCTTTCTTTCTTTCTTTCTTTCTTTCTTCTTTCTTTCTTTCTTTCTTTCTTTCTTTCTTTCTTTCTTTCTTTCTTTCTCTCTCTCTCTCTCTCTCTCTCTCTCTTCCTTCTCTTACACATTGTGGAATCTTACATATCATACACTTATCCATACATAAGTGTATGGATTGCAAGCCATGAAAAAAAGCATTCATATGATTTCCACATAGGAATGCCCTGATGAGAAAGTTTTTGGGGTTCACAAGAGGACTTGTCAGTGGTTGGAACCTACCGCAAGTGCGTGGGGTTCAGAGTTAGGTAAGACAGAGAAAGAACCAGTGTGCTAATAATTGTTGGAAAGGTAACACCAGCCTAGAATTGAGCATTGAATGTAGGCAACGGGATATATACAATAACTCCTAAATGTATGTACTGTAAGCAACAATGTGTGTGTGAGAGAGAGAGAGAGAGAGAGAGAGAGAGAGAGAGAGAGAGAGAGAGAGAGAGAGAGAAGATGCAAAGTGCTTGTCATAGAGGCAGGCTGGGGAGGGAGAGGGAATCCAGGGACATTGGTAGTGGGAAATGGGCACTGGTGGAGGGATGGGTGCTGGAACACTGTATGACTGAAACCCAATTGTGAACGGTTTGCTATTGTATATCTCATGGTGGTATAATAAAAAATAAAGTTGGGTCCTGTGTGCAGGATTCAGGAAGGCTCCACAGTGAGGTCACTCCTGTGCAGG